>JADWOT020000420.1:0-287000 GCA_036345935.2 Taenia hydatigena
AGCGGTGCTTGAAAGAATCACGTTGCACCTAAACTTACTCCTGCATTCTGCCACTTCCGGTGAAGTTCCTAAGGGCAACATTGTGCTTCTCACTAAATAGTAGTCACAGTTTGCCAGATCTCAATCCAAGGATCATGCGCCCACACTCAACAGGAGAGATTTGTCCAACTTTAGCACAAATTAGGATTTACTGTCGAATTGCTTTGCACAATTGCCGACGTTTGATGATGCCACTCACCACTTTGTGCATAATCTACCGACACTGGCAGGAATGATGTTCTAGACAGTCAAACAAAGTTGTCATAGTCCGCATCAGATCGTGTGGTAAAGTGTCCATGAATAACTCGCAAATTTGTTGTTGTATTTTTCTCCATCTCAACTGCAAAATTCAATGTTAATAGTGGAGCTTAGCAAAGAGGTTGATTAGAGGTGTCCGAAACCGACTTAATGGCTCTTAAACTCCCTTATCAAACGTTTTGAGTGCTTTAAATGCTTTGAACTCACTACAAACGTTGCTGTAGCTATGCTCTAGTTTAACTGTCTTCCAGATGAAGAGGACGGACTCGTTTATGCGAAATACCGTCTGTGTGTAATAAGAATTTTAAAGATGTGTACTTGCAAGTATGGGCTTCTCAAAATTGTCCTGAATAATTAGGCAAATAAATAATTGGTAAGAGGGACTTACCCTCCCATCTCTGTCCGCGTCTTGAACGACAAAATTGTCATTGGAGGTCAGTATTCCTCTTTGGCAAATCGCGTGAGCGGAATCGATGTCCTCAGATCGACCTCGTCTGGCATCAAACAAATTACAGCGTAAGATATGCGAAATGTTTTTTTAAATTAATTAAAGCCGGTCACTTAGATACTTATACGAGGCGATGGGAACTTGCAATTTGGTAAAAACGGTGTTGTCGGGAAAGGGGAGTTGATGCCCTATAAAATATCAATGCTTTGCTACCTAGTCACATCACTCATGGTAATGGTGATGTTATCTAAAACAGACATAAATTCCTTATGAAATGGATGCAATTCTGTGGTTAGTCTACCTGTAAATGTGTTTCGATTGCATTCCAACATGGTGTTTTGGATTGTCCATGGATTTACTGGGGACCAACAACTGATAACTTAGCACATCGAATCCTTGTTGGGGTAGATAAACCATTTTTACCTCTGATCAGGAAATGAAAATGATGCTGTAAATACATACCCATGCAGTATGCCACACCGACACGATAGCAATCGCCCCCAACATGACCTCTCCCTAGTCTTGAAGAAATGTCCAGTGTGTATTGATAATCGGCCTATCTTGATGTCACCAACTTAATCGGAGTCCTTCTCATGCTTCAGCTGTCAAACCAAATATGTTGTTTTGTAGTGGTCGCGCATTGCTTGGTTGCAACCGGATGAATAAATAGGTTATCGAAGCGCATGCATCAAGGAATGCACTGACAAAGTGAAAAATTACTTCCAACCAACTTTGGCTAGTATTGCGTCAAACATTTTCATTCTTCATGAATCTTAAGAATTATCCCATTCATCACTATTATTCAAGCACACTTTTATCTTGGCGCATTCCTCCAAGTAGGTGATTTCACTTATTCTTAGTGGTTGTGGGTATCAACTGAGGGTGGTGAGAAATGAAGTGAAGTGTGTAGCTGATACAGGCAATCAACCACCGCGTACGCCACAAGTGAGTGGTTAGCAGTATGGCGAAATAATGGGGCAGTTCTGACGAGAAAAAGGAATCCTAGTTTTATTTACGCGGCTCCAAATCTTGTGTGCAGGGTGTGACTAACATGAGGATAGCTTGATGTCTTCTTGACCTGATGCATCCGAAACCTTGACGTGTTATTCCTGCTGAGAGGTTGAACAACAGATGAAATTCATCAGATCATGGTCAAATGTACACTTAAATGGAACACTGCGTTATCAGAGCCTCAATCTAAGAATAAGGTAGGTTATTCTGTGGCATCTGGCTTTCCATAGTGAAGTGCGTATTCCACCCAATGCAGCCAGGTCTGTACATTCAGAAGTAGGCGACCATCTTTTTTAAGCGGTGAAAGATGGCATTGCTTCTGTTCTTAAGAGGTTTCCTGCAGACCTCAAGGGTGAAGATTTTTCACCAATATAGGCGCTATTTTTGACTCTTCTGTTAATAATTGTCCAGGATTCTCCCATTCAAAGCGTGTATCCTTCATCCGTCCTGTTGGAGCCAAGTAGTCAGCACTAGGAAGCAGTATACGTCCGTTAAAATAGGGTTTGCTTCCATTCGCTTGGAACCCTTCCAGCCTAGTGCTCCCCAGTGGTTCGGCGCCTATGCTAAGGATCCAACATAAAAGTAAAATTATTCTAAACAAATCCAAATATTTGTCAACCGTGCCATCAATCTTCTCAAATTAATCTCGCTTTCAAGGGTTTAAAGTGTAGATCTTTTGCACTTACTTAGATTGGGTGCAAATATTGCAGAAATCTACGCCGTCCCCTAATTGATGGCAATTATTTTGTAATAAATGTGATAGTTTTGGTGTTCATCCTTTCCTCTCCTACCCTCGCTGCATTGCAGAGGAGCCATTTGTGACTAAAACCTGCAGCTATGATTAAAAATTCCACAGATAGATGTGCGACCCACATGTATTTTGCGTAACAAGTGCACTTACCGTCTAATGTACGGCAGCGGTGTGCCTTATCGCGTGTCCAACCCCACAGGGGTTTGAGATCATGCAGTTTATGTACCCACCCTATGTCACGGCCCAAAGCTCATGCTGGCATTACCCCAATCTTCATAATCCTTAGTCATATCTCTTCGTCTACAGTACTGTGATTTACTACTACTTAAGGACAGATTCGAGATGTCAGAGTGTAACACCACCGAGACAAATTCCAAATTTCAAATGATAGACTATTACACAATTTCCTTATTAGTCTATCAAACAAAAGAGATGCATTTCTACATATTTTGTAAGCCGAAAAAATTGTACATGATCCAGTGGCTTATTTGTAAGAGAAATTAAATTAATCAAAACAGCAACAGTGAGAAAACACGTATCCTAAGGTGGAACGGACATTGATTGTCCTCGAACAGGAGAATGAGATGTACTACATTCTAACACGGCCATGTTCACTGCGTCTCGGTCATGACGCTGCCAATACTGCCCAAATATGGCCTCCTTAAATTTCTCAACGCGTTTCAAGATAGTGAGCATCAAGGCTGAAGAGATTGGTGACGTCGTGTCATCAACACCAACGGCAGCGTTATTGCATGAAGACTCACCCTCTCCTTTCTTCTGGCTTAGTAGCGCAAAATTCACCTTCTACTTTTACCATCAAAGTCAGAGAACACTTCGACCTCTACGTGTCTCTCAGAGAGCCCATTTCCAAATCCAAGTTGGAGAACTGCTACAGTCCAGCTTAACTCGTCCTCAGGAAGAAGAAAACAGCCACCGATCAGAGAGGCTTTCCTCGCTACCAGACAGTGATAAAGACAATGGAGAGTAGCATAAGGAAACTGCAACTGCTGGATAAATAAAAATTCCATGGCTTGCATCAAATTAGCGTCAAATGTGGGAGAAATGAAGATTTAATGTGTTTGGAGAGGAAGTGAGGTAGACAGTGAAAGAAGTAGGATGTGGGACGATGATGACTAGATAAAGGGGAGGAATTGAATTAGAACTGTAGAGAATTCAGCCCTGGAGGGATGGGAATGCGAGACCAAGTCAATTAGCCAAAGTCTAACATTTAGTCCAAAACCATCCACAGTCTCGGTAATTAATTGTGTAGTTGTTACCGTTAAACTCACTTAGACGTGCTTATCCCTTAAGGTCAGTGTCACGATTCTCATTCTTAAATGCGATCTCTTAATGCAGGTTGCCGTTCTGTGTAAGAAGATTTATCTACACGTGTTGGAACACCTGCCCGCATTAGCCGACAGCCAGCAGATTATCGGTCTGTGTGTAGCACGTGTTCTGTGAGGTTATGCGTTGGTTGTCTCACGCATTACCATTATAAGTCTGACGTTTGGTTTGTCCATCGGCGTGTGTGTTAGCATGTTTATACGCACGTAGACATTAAAAATGAAGCGACGATCCCACCCACGAGATGTTTATTTACACATCAAGGAATTATATAAGTGAAAGGTTTCTTAACGCCAAAATGGTGTGGCTTTCGCCGCTGAGGTGAATTACACCGCGTTACTATCCTGTTGTCTATTTCACAGCTTCAGCCTCCTGTATCCTGGTTTTCTAATCCTAGGTGCAACTGTGAATCCCTACGGAAAAATTACTCAGCCAAAGGACCACCACCGAGATGTGATTGTGAACTGCGAGATTCAGCTGACACTGGTGGAAACTACGATGGAGCTGGCTGCGTGCCGCGCTTAGTGGGAGTGAGAAGGACATGACGCCTGCACTGGGTGCCGACCACAGCAGCGGGCTTGAGACAATTGTGGGCCGCTTCAAGGTTGGTCCACACACTGATGTCAGTTTGTCTAGGAGCTCTGTTTCTGGACCCACTCACCGCATACCTCTCGCCTCTCTTCTCAACGAAATAAACAAGTTTATTCCGCTAGCTAATGGCTTCAGAAATATTAGATTGGTGTACGTTTGTTCACTTTATTTTAATTGACATTATCTACGTTCATTACTTGCATTCATGTCTCACTCTTAAAGGCAATCAATTTCTTTGCGTTGGACTTCGTAGCGTTGCTTCACCACTAATTGCCAATCGTATTAGAGGGTACAAAAGTACCTCAATATTTTAATACAGAGAGTGTGGAAATAATGGGCATTTAAAAGTGTCATGAAGACCATATGCATTCCCAAGTGTCAAATTCTATCTGAACCTTGACATTGACCAACTGGATCAAAACTACGCTTCGAGCACACGAACCCCCTTTCTCGATGGGCTCTTCGACAGAGAAGAGTAGGCAGCTTTGCAAGACCTGTAGTCAGGCAAGCAAACAAACCTTTTGGGCATTTCAGCACACACCTTCAGTACATTGTCGGTGATGACTTCGAATGTGTTAAGCGGAAGGATTTAATGAAATGTTCGTGGCCATGGAGCAGGAATTGCACCTTCAAATTAAGACTGAAATCCTTATCTACCATTCCTTCTGGTTATTTGATACTAGTGAAAAGTAGATCAGCATTGTTAGCTTAATAGTTTATTAAAAGGTGCGCAAGGTTCGGTCTGCAGGTGCGACCACAAAGAACTGTGGTATTCAGTTGATGACGTAAATGAGTGGCATAAATAATCTCCGAGAGTGTGGTAATGTGCTGGACCTCTGGTGAGTTTTGGAACTGAGGACGCCACTGAAGTGCATTGTGACATGTCTAACAAAACACACATCAAAAGTGGACACACAAACGATCGTTTTGGATGCGTCACACATTTGCTTCCCACCATGGGGAGGAATTAATCTATCCGTCTTGTTGTTTAGGTCTCTTGATGTCTATGGCGGTAGTCGAGGGCAACATATCGCTTAGCACATATGAAGAAGCAAAGGCAGTGATGAATTCTGCTACGCCTTGTTCCTGGTCCCGTGATCGCACTCGCTCTCGCTTTCCGTGACACTCGGTCAGCCCTGAAGTAACTTCCACCAGAGCTCGCTGGTTCTCGCAGTTCACAATCACCGCCTCCTCGATGGCCTTCGTCTCAGCTATTTTACCGTAGTCACTTCACTTTTGTCTCCAGTATCAAAAGCGCAAATAGAGAGGAGGTTGAAACTCACACTAACAGATAGCTTACCGGATTGAGAGAATACCACGAATTCAAAATGGATAATATGAACTCGGACCCCACAACATTTACCTCAACGGCAAAAGTTACACCATTTTACCTTAATGAAGACAGTTGTTTATACAATTACTTGACGTGTAAATAAATATAACATCGGTGAGCCTGGCGTTTCATTTTAATGTCTTCATGCGTACAAGCGTGCTAGTACACTTACACCAACGGAACAAGTCAAACGTCCACCTTGTGATGATGCGTGAGGGAAACACACAACTTTACAGAACACGTGCTGCACACACAGGCTGATTACTTGTTGGTGGTCAGCTACTTCGGGGAGGTGTTTCAACATGGGTAGGTAAACCTACTTACAGAAGTAGACAACCTGACCAGAAAGTCGCACAACCGATGTTAAGGGATAAGCACGTCCACTTGCGTTTGACATCCGTGTTTTCACAACAGTCATGGAGATCGTCGGTGACTCTGGGCAGAGTGCAAGCTTTTTCCTAATTACCGGTTTGCCTTTTTTGACTCTCAACATAAATGAAAGCAAGCAAAGGAATGCTTCTTGAAGCCATCTTCGGTTGCAACATTCATTGATAGAATTTGCAAAAAAACCTGCTTGCTTGGTTACATTCACCACCTTCTCCTCACCACGCTGCCACGCAACACTACCTCCATCGAAGGCATGTGACAGTCCCAACTTCTTACTCTGCTCTGATAATACACCTCACGCCATCTACTTGCAGCCGACCATTGAAGGATTTGGATGAGCTCACAACAGAAAGCACATAAAGGAATCTCATCTAAATTGTTCACTGTGGTGCCTTATATCAAAACAACTTAGTAGCTAATCAGTTTGCTCTAGTTCCTCGAGCCTCTTGCACATTCCTTATGCTACATTCGAGCAGCCAGCCCAACTCCCTCAACAAATGCATCGACTTTTTGGGCAAACTTCACGGCGACGCCTGCTTAATTTAACGCATCCTACCACAACTTTAGGATGCTGAAAGTGTTCACTACAACCTAAGATATATTTCAAATCCAGGAATTTGAACATTCACATTTGTGAGACCTTGAAATTGCCTCTTTATGGTCACTTACGGTATGGCTAAAAACTGATGGTCTTGATTCACTCATCCGATGTTCTCCCTTCTGATTAGTCAACTTTCCGAATTGACCTCTTTGCAATCTATGAGGGCTTGTGCTCCCGCTCGTGTCCTAGTTATTCAAAAGTTATACACAGCAAAGTGTTTCGACCACTCTGCGTAGTCAAAACCCGGAAAGTAGCGTCTACGATCCGCAGTCCTTGTTCTATTTGGCTTTCGGATAATATTACACAAATCAAAAAATTTGGTAAAGCCAGCACCTCATACACGTCCGCATCAAATCACAAACGTTGCTTTTTCCCATTTTTCTCATTGCGGCTCCCAAAGAGCTCCATGTGCCACATTCTATCTGAACCCTGACATTGACCTACTGGATCCTGCATACACTTCCAGCACATGAACCTCCTTTTCCGACGGGCCCTTCAACCGAAGGAAGTATCCAGTTTTGAAAGACCTGTAGTCAGACAAACAAATAAACATTTTGGACATTTAAACACACACCTCCAATGCATTGTCGGTGATGACCCCAAATGTGTTAAGCGAAAAAATTTAACCAAATGTTTGTGGTCATGAAGCAGGGATTGCATCTTCAAATTAAGCCTGATTTTATTGCTTACAAGTCCTTGTGGTTATTTGATAACAGCGAAAAGCGAATCAGCATTGTTAGCTTAATAGTGTAGCAAAAGTCGCGCAAGGTTCGGTCTGCCGGTGGTTTTGGGCTGATGACGTGAATGAGTGGCACAACTGACCTCCAAGCGTGTAGCAATGTGTTGGACCTCTAGCGAGATTTGAAATTGAGGCCTTTACTGAAGTGCGAATCACACTTCTAAAATTGACATGAAAAATCTCTTCGGTGGAATATTATACACATTTACTTCCTCCATAAATATTTAATGAAAGGAGACTAGTATCTGTCTCTGTCCGAAACAGGGTCTGAAAATCATAACCAGCTAATCTTTAAAGCAACACCTCTGCATTTCCTACTGCGAAATCACTCGAATCCAGCAGCGAAGCTACCAATCAGGAAAGCCACAGCCGCAGTCCACTTGTTACTGACTTTAATGGCATCATAGTTAAGGGAGGAGAGATTGAGTGATATATAAAGTCGAGCAACGTTGGTTCAGTGGGCCCTACATTGACTTTGTGGTCACGGCGAAGTACTCGCTACCTGTCGTTCTTACCTCGTGTGTGTCTGTATTCCTTTTAAGGTTTCCAGCTCACCTCCATTTACATGGCAATACCAATATCACACAAATTCTAAGCAAGTTTACTACAATTTCTGCCGCGGAAAACTTCATTCATTAAAATTGGATGATGAACTTCTCTGCCGCGGATATGGTTGGTCGAAAACCTGCATTCCTTAAAGAAAGCAAACACTCATGTTCCGAATTTTCCTCCATTTGTATAAAAAGCGTGAACGGCTTAGTGAAGAGCAACATCGAGCTCAGACCAACTGCTTGAAACAATGAAGATACTATTCACACTTCATGTGCACCAACCAGTTGCAACTAAACTCCGGTAGACTTCCATTCGGTTTTGGTATTCCTTTAAACAACTTGCGACCGCCTGCAGCGGATGGTGGTCCCAGTACATTAGCTACTAGTGTCACTTTCGAGTTCTGGTGTCGCAATAATGCGTTCCATGTATGTATTTTAGAATTCATGCGAAATGAGTCCACTCAAGTGTATCCTGTTAAATATGTGCGGAGTTGGTGTGATACCAATGAGTAGGCATGGGAGGTGCATTTACCGCAAAATGCGCGTTTTCAGTAAGAATAGTAGGCTTCGAATGTCAATCTAAAACCAGTAAATCTTGACAAAAATTATGCCACAATGGATAATGAGCAAGAAGAGTGGCATGTAGGAACAATCGAGCTTACTTGGGATGTGTTTTTGCCAAAGGCGATTAATTTAAAGCTTTCCCAATGCAAAGAACTCCAAAGATATTAAAATAAAGACAAGAAAATGGGGTGTTTTTATAGGTAATTGAGGAGCCTTAAGTTTTGAAAACCATGAAAAGGGTAATGTTTAACGTCACCAATATTTAGTTCTCTTTTGAATGTCATCTGTTGGAGATCCGTAAAAGTTACCTCATTTGTACAATAAATACCTAAATCTGCAAACAGAAGTCATTGTGAGTTGGGACATGCGATTTTGCACGAAGTTTACTGCGGCAGTCACAAGGTCACTGTTGAGCATTGTGGCATTGAGGAAACGACGCAACTTGTCTTCGTAGCTGGTAAGCATTCAAATTGTTTACTCTGCTTACCTCTTCAACATGAGTGTCGAATTTCGGCGGTGTTTAAGAAGACTATTGATCGATCAATTTTAGTGTCTACTTCTTTAACTAGGTAAGGGTTTACCTTTGCGTAGAACCATGATGAGTAAAGAAGATGGTTGTCACTATTGCATCCATATGTCTAAAATAAGTCTCTATGTGGCACTTTAGCAGCGTAACTCTTATGCCGACAAAAGTGCGTCCTGACCATCTCCGCTGCGCTGATCATTTTGAAGCTGCTAGAATGAATGAGGGCTGATTCGTTTCATTCTACAAGGCGTAGCAGGCAACGTTCGCAGTCAAACCCCCTTGTTTACATTAAATTAGGATTAGCCATTCCCTTATTCTTTGATGAAGGACAACGAAAGTAGTATTTGGTGAGGGGTAGAATTTGTGCTATAGTAAATTTGTTGTCGATCTCATTATCAATGGCAGGTAGCCGTTATGCCTGTCATGTGTATCCTATCTATTCATCGTCCACTCCATTTTTCCAATTGATTGCACAGTTATTGCATCGCTCCCTAGACAAGGTGATTAGACCATCCATATGGAATGTTGCCTTGTCAATTGTTCTCTCTCCCTTGAAGAGGTGCCACAAATAGTCATCTTCATGTGTTTACTTGTTTTCTTACGTCCGTCTGCAGCAATACGCGGTTCCGCTGGCATAGTTGGATGTGCAACGTCTTTTCACTCAGCTGTAAGTTTCCTATTTTAATCTTACTCTTCCTCGCCCAAAACAGCAGGTTCTTCGCGTTTTTCTAACATAATCAGAGTCGTAGACTTTTGAAAATTGAAATAAATTTATAAAACATTTTATTTCTAATTAAGTTATGTCGTTTTTTTTGTTTTTCAATTTCACACAGGTTTTATTGAGTAACCCCTTGGCTGTGTCAAATTTGACCTAAGATTGAGGAGGCCAAAGTAAAGGAAAGTCTGTTTAGAGGTTTTGTCACTTCCTTGAGAGCATGTCCACTGATTGGCAGGTGTGTAATTAGAAACCAGATGGAAAGGATCCCTAACAACCAAGCAAATATAACAGATAAAGCTGCGATTTTTATGGTATCATTGGACTTAAAGTGAGCATTGCACTTATGAGCTGCATCTAATCGGACAACTTTGGACACGTAAGGCAACATCCTCTACATGTAAAGCTAATTGTTAAGCAACATCTTTGCTTTTCTGTCTTGACATCCTTCACATGTCTGTACTGTACAATCCAGCCCATTGCATTCTGGGCTAAATCAGCCCCCAGTAATCCCATTCAGTTGGATCGTTTGCACTTGGACTCTTTGTGACTGTTTGATAACCATCAAGATAAACACGTGCTTTGACAAAACCTTTGAGGAAAAGACTTCTAATCGTGTCAGGTTTCAAATGGGCACGATATTGTGATCTACAAAGAAGAAGGCTTAAGCTTGCATATTTCATCCAGCTAGCGTGTGGTATTCGCAAATTTTATTTGCCAAAATAAGGATTATTTAAATGCTACCTTAATAAAGGTTAATGCGTTGCGATGATAGAAGAACTAGTGTTGGTTGAGGTGGCTGTTGTTCACGCAGTTCAATTTATGCCATGACCTGACACTAAGAGGGCGCATAGGATGGTCGTGTCAAGGCCAATCCACTGCAAACGATACACTGTTTACGCACCTCATTGGCGATTATTTTGGGTAAACAGTCCAACGATGGCATAAACATGCAAATTAGCTGCTTGACTAGACAATTTTTGAGCTGTAAAATGGTTGCTTACTAATCCCACTTCGGTGTAAACATAATTACTCGACCTCTTTTACTTGGCTATCTTCCATTGTTCAATCTCACTTTATTTCTGCAGTTTTAAATTAGGCACATTTTTTTTTTGATATTTTAGTGTCATATGTAGAGGTGACACTTGTGAGTGTGGTAGTAAAAGAAGATTCTTGCTGGGCACCAATGATCAGGCGACTCACACTCGATTCCGCTCTGGTGACGCATGTGGATGAGCTGAAATGCTGGCATTACTTTTGAGAGCGAGGTCAACAAATGCCTCCTCTTCTATCATCGTCACTGTTGCATCAGTATTGACTCTTAAAGTAGATACATCCCAAAATAAGTCCACCATTTACACTCACATTGAGCGCTTCTGCAAAGCACTCTCTTACACATCACATCTTATTTTGGAAGTCGAACATCAACTTATGCTAATGAGTCTATTCAAAAGGGTGGATAGATGAATGAGTAAATTATGAAACGATAATACGTAGGTAGGGATGGTTAAATAAGGCCTGAAGTGGACTGACTGCTAGTGCCTTGACCAATAAAAAAAATCAGTGGATTAGCAGAATTCAGGTGTTAATGGAAGTGCAAAGCACAGGTGTTTGATGTTTAGCTGGGTCAGCCTCTTCCGATAAAATTGTCCTCAAAAAGACACGTTTTCAAGACTGGTTAGACGGTGTAGGCTCCGATTTCCACACAAAATATAATCTGCAAGGGCTGACCCAACGGTCGATTTTGGGCTTTGGCTAATGTGAAAGAAGTTTGATGTTTTTGATAGATGTTTGTAAGACCAGGGCTTTTCAGTATAATGATTGAGCAATTTTTAATCAAACACCACCTTTATTCTTGATGCCTAAGAAAGTAGTTTTACTGCTTTGACCAAGTGTCCTGACAGCATCGAACGCGTGATATGTTGGAATGGAAGGAGAGGGATAAGGAAACACGAGAGCTAGGCGGTTCGATAGGAGTTTAATTCTAATCTTTCTAAAATAAGTACATTTTTACTACTGAAGCATCGAAGTGCTGTTTGCTGAGCCGCCGAGACTACAAAGTGGATGGAAGCAAGATCGGCTGCTGTAAGGAACTAGCGTTCGTACGTGCCACACCGCAGTGACTTAAATGGATTAAGTTTATGCATCGGGTTTGAATCGATGAGCGTCAGTACTTCTGCTCTGCACAGTGCACCCAACAGCTGCTTTTTGAGGCAAAACACATCATAAAGTGTTGTTAATTCTGAACTGTTCCAGCATCTCGTCGTTTTTCCACACGAAAGCATGGTAGAGCTTACTTTTTTCCAAGTTTATGGAAACAAGCACCAACGCGCCTTGACAATGAAGTCGTTTCGCTAACAGGAATGCTCTACACTTGTCTACAGAGGTAGAGATTTCTCACTGACTGTTTGTGGTATTAAAGTGCGGCCCAATTTGTCGAAGGCCAAAATAGAGGAGGTGTTTTGAAGGGGCTTGGACACTGAGTGAGAATGCGACGTGCTTGACTTTCCTCCGTTGCGCAATAGTAACAGCCGAGGCGAAATAAGCCATTCCTCTTAGAACACAGAACATTTAATAGAAAGCTGACGATTAGCCCACAGAGCATGACTTCACCCACCCCATTTAAAGCATTTTCACCGCAGCCTGGATTCTTCATTATTTTCTGCCAACTGAAACTTGTTCTCAATAGGAAGGCTCATTATCGGTGACCAACCTCACACGATAAGCTTACGGCGCTTACAGTCGGCCAATTACAACAAAAGATTGGGGGAAAAACCTTAGGGGATAGATGACGAGCTCATTTGCACAAATCAGGCCGTCAAATATAAGTAGCAGAATAAACACTTACTGCAGTCTCTGCTAGGCGACAAAATCAAAAAGAACATAACTGCGAGGAACGAGGACGGACTCGATTTTGTGGCATCTGGGGCTCCGTCGAGGGCGTAATCTTTCCAGAGTTCGTCTTGATGCGTATTTTCGTTGCCATGAGAATGCGATGCAATGCCTTACAAAAGGAGTGCAAAATAAATGTATGCTGTTAGATTTGGCGATTAGGTTCTTGGTGAAAGAGTGTGGCGGGTTCTATCACTTTACAACTAACGGCAATGTACAGAAGAGGCGACCCCCTTATCCTCTGCAACTGAGAAACGGAGAGCAGAAACCATTCCTGGAGGCAAGAAAATTGACTTAATTCGAAAACGCTCTAAACTTTCCAAATAACAAAGCTACTTATGTTTCAGAATTAACTGACTGCTAATAACAAAGGTGGTAAGAGGGAGGGAAAGGAACTTTTTACACTGGTGGCAGCATTGGCGGACCTTTCCTATTTCAAAGGAGGAACGAATTTTGGGGAATGGATGAAAACCATGAGGTTCAACATCCACTTATACTCTCAGCGGCAGAAAATTCCACTGATCCTCTATGCTCTTCCGCAAGAGCTTTTCTCAGCAGCAATTGATGCCGGCGTCTCACCTAACTCCGATCTTGACCAGCGCTGTGAGATACTGGCTCAACTCGTTATCGACCAGTAAGAGGAGTCGCTGGCTAGGGAGTTCTTTCGCCGTGATCAAAAGCCAGGCGAAAACAATGAGGAGTACGCTATGGTCCTGCAAATCCTAGCCGAACGAGCTTTCAGGAGTTGCCCACCTAACAAGGTGAAAAGTTGGGTGGCCATTCAATTCAAAGTCTGAGTCCGACCATTGGCCATCGCAGCGAAGCTCAATGCCATGAGGACCAACGATTTTAGCCAGATAGTAGAAGCAGCGACCAAGAAGCGTCAAGAACTCCTCCTGAGATCGCCGTTTTATATGGCCAACCGCCGACCGAATCCTACACATCCACGTTAGACTTCATCGCGCTGTATCTCAAAAGCAGGCGAGCCGCACTATTCCTTATCCTGCCTACCCTCACATGGTTCCCTCTCATTTATGTAAGCTTCTAAAAAGCTAGAGAGACGTTCCTGAAGTTCCCTTCTTGACTCAGGAGCAGCCAAGTCATTAGTGAATCCTCGAGCGTTCCCAAATCTCCACACCAAGTTGTGCACTGGTCCTCCCTCCGCAAAACTTCTCTCAGCAGATGGGAGAAAGATAAAGGTAAAAAGGGAAACGTCGTTAAAAGCCTCACTAAGGGATGAAACCCGGACAGTTTAATTTAATATGTGCCCTAAGTTAGTTTGGGATGCGATACTTGGCGTTGACCTCCTTCGTAACACCAAGGCAGTCTTGAATTTTGCAGAAGGCACATTTGCGAACAAGTAGTAAAAGAAAACAACCCCAGTCAGACCTCCTCCAAATTAGGGCACAGACGAAATCTGTAGTGCCCTTTTCGAGGCTGCGGACATTCCCATCAATAACTCAGATGAGCTTTGCTCCCATTTGACGTAGATCACCGACAGCAAGAGAAAGGAGCTGCGCTCATTGCTTAGCAAGTATCCAAACATGTCCTCGTAGCAAGAGGCGAAACTCGGACGAACAAGTGTCGTCAGACGCACTGTTGGCACCGGCGAAGCTAGACTCATTTGGCAACTACGCAGACGCATACCACCACCTCTCCTGGAAGAAGTAAACCGTCTGGTTGAAGAGAAGACCTAGGATGAAGTTATAAGGCCATCCAAGTCACTATGGGCCCCCCAATCGCACTGGTAAAGAAAAGTGACGGTAGTCTACGGCTGTGTCAATTAAAAGAAGCTAAACACCATAACCAAGACAGACGCTTTTCCTTTACCTCATATTAACAACCCTTTGGATTCCCCCCCCCCCATGGATTAAAGTGGTTCGCTACACTGGGCTTAAAATCCGGATACTAGCAAGTAGAAGTAGCGGAAAAAGACAGAGAGAAGACGGATTTCATAGTGCTCAATGGGCTTTACGAATCGTAGGCAATGCCTTTCTGGACTGTATAATGCTGCAGCTACTTTTCGGCGCCTGATGCAGACAGTGCTGATTAGGGTTTTTATAAAATTTTACACAATCTACCTTGATGACATCCTTGTTTTCGGTAGAGACATTCGCGAGCACAACGCAAATCTTAAGCTAGTGCTAGGTGGTCTGCAGGATGCGGCATTGACCTTGAATCCAAAGAAGTGCCATTTCCACGGCGTTCAGTCACCATCTTGGGACATAGTCTCGTCAGATGGGATACGGTCACCTAAGTGAGAGCATGACCAACACCAACCGATCAGATGGAACTCCGCAGCTTCCTCGGTTTGACAAACTACTACAGGCCTTTGATTAAAGGCTTTGCCAAGATCGCCGGTCTCCTGCACAACCTAACCGAGAAGCAGGCGAAAAATAGTTCCGATCGGGAGAACAAACATCGCGAAGCCTTCGAAGAACTAAAGCAAACGCTCTGCTCCGTTCTGATTCTGGCTTGACCAAACTATGAGACCGACGCACCACCCTTTGTACTGGACACGGACTCCAGTGACGTGGCTGCGAGCGGTGCACTTTCGCAAAGAGACAAAGAAGGCAGAAAAATACGTCATCGCTAACGCTAGTGACAGACCCAACAAAAAAGAGACGGAAGAGCGCAACAGAACGTGAACTTTTCGCCATCTGCACAATGATGCGACACTTCAAGCGCTACCTGATAGTGAAACAGATCAGAGTGAGAACAGACCATTTGACGCTGACCTGGTTAAAGACAAAGAAGGCGATCGGCCGTTAGGGTTGCACGCTGGTACGAGGAACTGCAACGGTTTGACTTTACAGTGCAATACAGAAAAGAAAATAAGAAGAGCAACGCAGACGCATTGTCCGGCAGACCTCTCTCAGCAGAAGGGATAGCGGTGTAGTGGAAACGCTATTTTTGAGAGAGCCTACTAAACATCAGTGGAGAAAAATGTAGAATACTGGTCCTGACACGGCTCTTGTATAAGAGTAGTTTCTCGCATCCCCGTATAAGCCTACTGCGAAAGAGACGAACTCGTCCAGTAGGCGGCCAGGCGAAAATGGCTACAGTAGTCCAGACTCCCCCTGGAAGATAAGGTTTCATGGTCCTAAGAAGACACCACGTTTCCCTAAGCGCCTAGTTATTCCAGGTTCTTTGATACAAACGGTCCTTCAAGAGTGGCACGAGCGATTGGGTCATAAAGGCGAGTAAAAGATTGTGGAGGCCTTGAGCAAACCATTCTGGTAGCCCTCTCTCCCCAGACGTGATAGACTTCTGCCGATCCTGCATCACTTGCAACAGTTTCAAGAAGCCTCGCTTTACAGTAATTGCATCCCTGAAACCCATGTATTAGGGGCTCCTCGGGCAAAAGAGTGGATGTAGGCATTATAGGTCCTCTACCACTAACCAAAATGGGAAACTGATACATTTTTGTTATGGTTGACCACTTCACGAAAGTAGCCGAAGTGGAACCCACGAAGTCGCAAGACGCCGAAATGTTCGCGTCAATCTACTTCAATCATTGGATCCGTCAGCATGGAGTACCTAAATCAGCCCATAGCGATCAAGGTCTTAATTTCGAAAGCCGACTCTTCACTAAACGATACAGAACTCCCAGAATCGCAAGGACGCGCTCGACGCCCGGGGATCCGTAGGACAACGGACGGGTAGAAAGAATAAATCCGCATCCTAATAGGACTACTAAAGGCTATGACCTAGAAGACATGACCCGACGATTGGGATTTGGGCCTAAGATGCGCTCTTCTTGCGTGTAGGTCTACAGTTCACGCATCAGCTAGTGTCTCCCCGTTCAAGGTGCTCATAGGCCGCAAAATGAGCGTCTTCTCCGTAAGGAAGTGACAAGCAACAGTGCCTTGAAGTGCGTACTAAATCTAAAAGAAAGGCTAAAAAAGCGTTTAATTTCGCCCAGCGACACCCACAATTAACTCATAGCAGACAAGGAAAATACTTCAGAATTTCCGATGCTCAGACATTAAGAATTACGTCAAATATAGAAAGCACGATAAATCAATGTTTGCAAATCAAATTCGTTGAAGTATGATTTTGGAGATTTTGTTTTACATTGTGGATTTATATTTGGTGCTCTTTGAATACAAAGCTGGTTTTTATCAATCAAGCTTGTAAGAACTTAGTGAATGTGAGAAGTTAGTTGGATAGAAACCCAATGGATGTTGTCGTACCATTTGTGTTGCGGGTTAAACACGGTAAAGTAGGAGTGAGTGGGTGAGGAGTTGAAATGTAATGATTGCCCAGTTGGTTCGTTTTATTTTGAATGGGTTGGTCTTATCCCTATCATGCCGATTGTCAACCTCACTTGTGGGTTACTTTTGACCAAGTACCAAAGTGGATTTAGGTTAAGGCGAACGATAAAGCTGAACTGGATTTCGTTGACTTAAGTTTGTCCATGTGTTCGCCTGTGTCAGTTATCCAAGCATTTGCTTGGCAGGTGCTAAAGTAGAATGTAGAATTTCCGGTATATCTGGGTTTCAAGTGTAATTGAGTAGAGCTATCTATGTGATGTGTTCATGGTTAGGATTCACGCAAGAGATGGGGTTTCTTATGGTTTGCCTAAAAGAATGCGTGCTTCACGTTCATTTGTATGGCTGCTTTATCCTCGATCGAATTTGTACGTGATGGAGGCAAAAGAGAGCGCATTAAAGACAAGTGTTCTGATTGAGAGAACCATGTGGGAGAGAATTGTTTGCAATTAACCCGAGAAAGGGTTAATTGAGACATTCACTTGTGCGCCTTTGAACTCGTTCTGCTTACACACAACTTGAATAGTTGTGAATTCGAGTCTTGTGACCATTTACTGAGGCTATTTGAGAGTTAATCATCAGTCCACTTTTTCACCTCTATCCAAATCAAGTAAGCAGTTATTTTTGTGTGATTAGAGAACCAAACTGTCGAGTTGCTCATTATCTGAGAACAGCTCTATCCGCTAAAATGGTTGAGCATTACGCTATTATATTATCCTCGGATAAGCAATTTTTAATACGCAGGCCAGCGCAAATAATTCACGCGCCCGATGGATTAGTAGGGCGATTTGCGATATGAGTGACACACTCATGGCTAGTCCATGGAAGCTGCATTATTTTTCTCACTCGCTCGCGGATTTGAATCCTTTCATTGACAAAACCGACTTTTGGGCAACGAAGCGCCTACTGAAAATAAGCGGTCACAAAGGGAAGATTGGACGTTACCAAGGCACACTCTCCTCCAAGATCAATGTCAGCATCTAGACCTCGAAATTTTGAAGCGTGTTTTGCAATCCGAAACATTGGGTGCTTGAACGATAAAAGTGATAGAGACAACCACAAATTAGTGCACTCTACAACATATTCCATAGAATACGCTATGTTTCAAGAAAAATGGCGAGTTGGCTTATTGTTTAAGACTTATGCACGCGTGACCACACATCGGGACAGGGAGTGAACCCAAGTGGTAGTCAAAAGTGGAAGCATGAAACGGTTGTATCTGAGATGAGTGACTTATCTCTTGTTTAATGTGTGTCATGTCTATAGCTAGAAGCGCATTGTCATGGAGGTGTGAATGGATCCGAAGCGAGAGGAGAGTTAAAACTTTTGATGAGTTCTTGTTGTGTTGTCGCTTTGGCTCATGGAATAGACAAACAAGGTATATTTATGCAACTGATGGTAAGATTCGTTTTGATTCAACCCCTCATCACAGTGTCGCATCCTACCTGCTTCAAAAGTATTTTGCAGCTCGTTCTTTCGATTGCACAACGTTTTCTTCCGTGGTAGATAAGTCCAATCGTTTTCGCAACAAGTAGCAAATCTATGTCGCAACGACCACCAGGGGAATGGTTTGCTGTCAGATGAAGTAGTTGTCGATATTTGGTGAGATGCAACAACACTGATGTCATTGTTGGCACAAGTTGACGTAGCTCAGATTGTGATGTTGAATTATTGCTTGCCTCATAGTTATACGAGGAAGAAGTGTGCAGACGCCGTGGGCACGTGACTTTGAAACTGGACGATACGGAAAGAACCGATGTGCTAGCTTCAAGGTGTGACTTTTTGGATCGCCTATGCTAGCACCTTTCAATAATGGTAAGTTGCAGTAGCTATTGTCATTTCTCGCATTGAACTCGTTTATTTGCTTAGTTGTTTGTCTCGCACCAAATTTTGTTCAGGCCATTTCCATTTCCAGTCATGATTGTGCACTCTCTTGATGCTTCAGGCAGAAGATAGTTCACAGCGTAAAATCACCGATCTTCGACCTGAATTGGCGTTGCGAATTTGCGGGTTTCTTGATGTGCCGGATTTGGTGAATATATGCGAGAGCGTTCCAGGTTGGAGGTGGATCCTCTCAACATGCCCATTCCCCGCCCTCATCTATAATCACATTAACCAGTGGAGTTGGTTAGACAAACGTCTATGCCAGCTACTCTTCCCACAGTCCTCACCTACCTCTTTTCAAAACGCTTCTGAAGCCATTCGATATCAGAAGGAGCAAAGTGACTCTTATGAGCGTTTCATGTCGGCGCCTGCTCATGGCAAAGCCCCGAGAACTGCACACTTTAGCATTTTGCCAGACCATAATGTAAGAGCGATGTCGGAGGGGGAATTTGCGCTGCGGGCGGAAGTATCCAACATCCCACTATTCGGTTACCTTTCAATGATCAAGTACCGATCTCACACGCGCATTGTGGGTATGCATGGCTGCATTTTTTCTGTTCATTCGGCTGAAAGAGGTAAGAGTTTCATTTTTAGAGTGGCATCATTTGCAGTAGAACGAGATGGACATGGCTGCTGTGACTGCATAATCTATTTGGCGGATGCTTCGCGCCTCCTGAGGGATGATTTTGCATCCACCTTGGAATCTCTTGCACCTCATCAAACATTGTCGATTGCGGTGATTATAAATGCGGAGGAAGATGAGTCAAGTGAGGTGGATAGTCTGGCGCGATTCATTCAGAGCCTTGGTGGCTTGGACGGCTCTCCGCTGGCTACTGTGCAGACGAATTGGCGATTGTGGTGCACTAAGTGCCGTGGAGGGAACTTTACCAACTGGTCAGATTTGTTGGAATGGAGCTTTTACGACGTGATGTGCAAAAGACTTGAGAGTGGTCAGAAGCACGATTGCGTGGTAGGCGAGAGACAAATTATGTGATTGTATTCTTTGTGTATTTAACGTTGACGATGTCTTTGTTTGTTTCCATTACTTATTTTGTCGGGTAACTGAGCTGAGAATGGTGTGAGTGAGGCATGGAATGACTTGTTTGGAATGCATTGTAGTCGTTGAGTTGCTACGCTGCTTTTGCTGAGTGGTTGGATAAGTAAGGACAGACCTTTGTAGTACTGTGCTAAATGCTGTGGTGACAGAGGGTGCATCGGGCCAGTAAAGGAATGAATAGACGGATCAATTAAGCTGGAACAAATTGAAACATGACATTTGTGAGAGCCCTCTAAAGTGTTCTTATTTTTTGTCACTTCGGAGCCCGAGACTGTAGAAAGAGAATGAGAATTAGGAAGATGACAACCACAAACAGGCCATTGTTCCATCGAAAGTGGAATTATTGTGCTGTTTAGTTAGGATTGTTGAAAGGGAACCGCGGAATTGCCTGATTGCAGATTGGCTTTGTCGTCGATTTGCATTGGTGCTTTCCGCAAGTTATGGGAACAGGGAGAACCTCGGCACCATCTGCCACGTTTTCTTCCTACAATGTCGATCTAAGGAACTGTCTTTTAAAGCGTGGAATATAAAAGGTCGCATGGAAAAGAGCATCACAGGAAGAAGGTGTATTTCTTTTTTGCCTTATTTGCTAAGCCTCACAGGAAACCACTTGGGTAAACAGTGCAGGGATATGGAGAATATATGACGACCCAAAGTGAGGTTCAACTATTTGGAAGTCACCGCTGTTTGGCAGTAAGTAAGATTGAGGCAGTCCAGTAAACCCAGCATCAAATACTTCGTGCTAACATTTGTCAGCATTGTTGGAGGTGGTGGTTGTACTAGGTCTCATTGGTGCTACTCTCATTGCTTCTATTTTCACCTGCCTAAATGCACCAGTGCAGACGCCCACACTGCATTAGTTTGAACTATGCAGTCGACTTTTAATTTGACAATGAAGCTTGCATCCACCCTTCACAGGCATCCAATTGATGGACGCCGAGAGGAACGAACCAGTATTTACAACGTCTACTTTAGTCCAGCTTTCTTTCCGATGGAAGAAATAGCACATCTGACTGTGCTGACATCACTTGTCGAATCGTGGAGTCGGTTCTCTATCCCTTGTGATGGAATGTGGTTTTCTCGTGCTCTGCATGAATATTATCGGAGTACTACAAAGTAAAATGTTTGTAGTGCGCCATCTATCAGGAGGGCAGCTTTGTGTGGGTGTGGATGCGCCTGATCAGAGTTTGGCAAGGCTCATTCTTACTGCTTGCACAAAATATTGGCAAAATAACAGGTGGCACTAAGCGCGAATTTTGCAGCGTATTTTGTTTATCTACGCTCGTGAGAAGTGGAGCATATTAGTAATCTAAGCGCGCATTACAAAATCATCCACGAAATTGTGAAATTGTTACAGCATTCCATAAGCTGCTGCGTCAAGCCCAGCATGCAGCATATAGATTAGAATCCGAGGAAGGCATTGCAATGCAATAGCAGTTAAATTAAATCCGCCTTTGATTACGCACATCACTTAGTCGCCACGGCTTAGCCTTCAGGTCACGCAAGTAGCCTCTTAGTCCACCTAAACGCTGGTGACGCATTTGCCGCAATACAACCATGTGACCTCCCTGCGACTACGGGACTACCTTTTGGTGCTAGTTGCAAGCCGACCTTATCCTAAAAGACAGCTACTGAAATGTCTAATGTTGAATGCCAAATCTTAACCAGAGATCAGGGAGGCATCTGACCCTGAAGGGTAAGTCTGTTGTTGACGTCTATTCTTCATCAATGACCACATTTCCGCGTTTGGCAGGATTGCTGTTTACAAAAGGAAAACGGCATAACGCTGATGTGTACAGTCCGTCCATCAGTGGAGACGTCAATCAAGTGACATCTCCTCATTGCCTCTACACAACATAGCTAGGTAGTATGGCTGGACAACACGGAAGTTGGAGCAAGCTGGTTAGGATGAACAGACGCAAAACGTTACCTACAAGAGACAATTTGGACCTCGCCTTTATTCACATGACCCTACTTTTAAGCCACTATGCCCTCCGACCATGCCACAAAGTGGAATCAGAGATGACTTAATGAAATCGGGTTGTCGAAAGAACCCTGACTATTAGTTGCAGAAAATGCTGGATTAAAGAGCATTAAGGATCCCCGAAAACGAAGTCAATGCATGACGCCGTCACTTGGGCCAGTGTCACATTCGCAAGGAGGAAAGTAGGTCGGTGGTGCTTACGTCTGAGGCACGAATGCACATTCGTGTTGACGCTACTCCACCCAGTACAATTAATCGGTACTCTTGAGACTACCGACTGTGCTGATTGTGGTGGGTCAAAAGGAGTTCGTGTGTTGGCATGATATGAAAGCGCTCTGATAATCCGTGCACCATCCCAGGCTTACAGCGGTTTGAAAGTTAGTAATGGCTCAGCTTCGGCTGGCCTCACTGTGCTACGTGTTCACACACAAAACTAAAGGCTCACCACGAGTGCGGTGTTCTGAACGTGGAGTTTGTGGGGGCCAAACCCACCCGCCTGCTGCAGATCTCTGCAGACCCCCACGGACAGGTAGACTATCATTGTGATTATTTTTACCTAATTCATGAAACCTCGAATTATAGGAAATCGCAGAAGAGGAGGATGATTTGTCGGGTGTACGGTCTGCCGTATCATCAGCAGCAATGAGAGAGGTTAACGTCAAGCAAACAATCATTCAGATCTAACTATCTTAAAGGAATGGCATTTTCGCATATAATAAACGATGAATACATGTCTCTTCAAAAAGAGCATAGACATTCAAAACCTAAGTGCTAACATTAAGCACAAGAATCTGCCTATCGATGAATGCTGTACCTATCATAAGATATTATGGAGGGGCGTGCCCAAAATTTGGTTACTCTCATCATCTAAATAACTATGCTTGACACGCGAAAATGATTGAAACTACTAGCGTGACCCAGAGACCAGTCCATCGACAGAGGTACAAACACCATCCAAGTGACCGTCGACGAGGCTCAGAGCTGGACAGGCAACAAACGCAAGATTGCTTATGCTGAGTACTTTTATTGCCAAGTTAAATTGTAGCCACACTGTATTTGGGTTGAATATAAGTAACTAGCCGAGTCCTTCATTGTCCACAGCTGAGTGTGTGCTAGATACTACACGCATTATTCGCATAGGCTGCGTTTGCAGGGATTTCCTTATTTGTCTCTCCGCCTCCGCGCCCATGCCTAAGACGAGAAGGTTGAATGTTCTGAGACACATTTATTGCCTTACACAAAAGGATGGACCAATGACGAGTTAATGAAAGGTTGCGCGATGGTCATTGTCGACGCCGGGAGATTCACGTTGTAATACTTATATTCTTTAAATATGCTTTGTAGGCCAGAGGCGGGGAAACAATTTGAATCTAGTGGCGGACCGGAGCGGCGACTCGCAAGAGCGTGATCCATTCCCGCCCTAAATTCTCGTGCTAGGCCTCGCTGTACAATTTCTCCTCCATAATAAAGATGTCGAAGCATGTTCCGACTTCTAGTATCAAGGGCTACCAGAAGAAAGAAAAGGAGCCCTTTGCACTGGTGGCAGCGTTGGCGGACCTTCACCGTTTCAAAAAAGGAATGAATTTTGGGGATTGGATGAAAACCGTTAGGTTTAACATCCACTTGTACTCTCCGCGGCAGAGGATTCCGCTGATCCTGCACGCTCTCCCGCAAGAACTTTTCTCCGCAGCGGTTGATGCCGGAGTCTCACCTGACTCCGATCTCGACCAGTGCTGCGAGACACTGGCTCAGCCCGTTATTGACCAGCGAGAGGAGTCGCTAGCTAGGGAGTTCTTTCTCCGCAACCAAAATTCAGGCGAAAACGATGAGGAATACGCGGGAGTCCTGCAAATCCTCGCCGAACGGGCTTTCAGAGGCTGCCCACCTAACAAGGTGAAAAGATGGGTGGCTGTCCAATTCAAAGCCGGAGTCCGACCTCCGTCCATCGCAGCGAAACTCCAGGCCATGAAGACCAGCAATGTCAGCCAGCTGGTCGATGCAGCAACTAGGAAACGTCAGGAACTTCTCCTGACTCCGCCGTC
This sequence comes from Taenia hydatigena, assembly GCA_036345935.2. NCBI lineage: Eukaryota > Metazoa > Platyhelminthes > Cestoda > Cyclophyllidea > Taeniidae > Taenia > Taenia hydatigena. The sequence continues at coordinate 23,992 of JADWOT020000420.1, forward strand.
CCACATGTCCCACCGCTGGCCGAATTCCACACGTCCGCGGTGGACTCCTCCACCCCGTATCACAAAAGCAGGTGAGCAGCACTATTACTTATCCTGCTTATCCTCCCATGGTTCTCTCCCATTTATGCGAGTCTCTGGCAAGCTAGAGGGACGCCTCTGCAGTTTCCTCCTTGACTCAGGCACGGCCAAGTCATTAGTGCATCCTCAAGCGTTCCCAGATCTCCACAATAAGTTTCGCACGGGTCCTCCCTTCGTGAAACCTCTCAGCAGAAGGGAGAAAGATGAAAGTAAAAGGAGAGACGTTGCTAAAAGTGTCACTGGGAAAAGAAACTTGAAAAGTCTAATTTATTATGTGCCCCAAGTTAGTTTGAGACGCGATACTCGATGTTGACTTCCTTCGTAACACCAAGACGGTCCTGAATTTCGCAGAAGGGACATTCGTGACCCCGCGGCATAAGAAGACTACCCCATCCAGATCTCCGCCCAAAAAGGACGCAGACGCAATCTGTAGCACCCTCTTCGAAGCTGCGGCCATCCCGATCAACAACTTGGATGAGCTTTGCTCCCAGTTAACGCAGATCACCGATAGCGAGAGAAAGGAGCTACGCTCATTGCTTAGCAAGTATCCAAGCACGTTCTCATGGCAAGGAGCAAAACTCGGACGAACAAGCATTACTAAACACACTATTGACACCGGCGAGGCTAGGCCCATTTGGCAACCACCCAGACGTATACCTCCGCCCCTCCAGGACTAAGCAAACCGTCTGGTGGAAGAAATGATCGAGGATGAAGTTATAAAACCATCCAAGTTACCATGGGCTTCTCCAATCGCATTGGTGAAGAAAAGTGACGGCAGACTACGGCTGTGCATCGATTACAGGAAGTTAAATGCCGTAACTAAGAAAGACGCCTTTCCCTTACCTCATATCAACGACTACTTGGATGCTCTGCGTGGATTAAAGTGGCTCTCCACACTAGACTTAAAATCTGGATACTGGCAAGTAGAAGTAGCGGAAAAAGATGGAGAGAAGACGGCTTTCATAGTACCCAACGGGCTTTATGAATTCCAGACAATGCCGTTTGGACTCTGTAACGCCGCAGCCACTTTCCAGCGCCTGATGCAGACAGCACTGATTGGGTTATTTCCGAAACATTGCATAATCTACCTCGATGACATCCTTGTTTTCGGTGGAGACATCCGCGAGCATAACGCCAATCTCAAACTAGTCCTAGACCGTCTGCAAGATGCAGGTTTGACCTTGAATCCAAAGAAGTGTCATTTTCTCCGCCGTTCAGTCAACTTTCTGGGGCACACAGTCTCGTCAGACGGGATGGTAGTCACTGAAGATCGCACAAAACAAGTGAGAATCTGGCCAACACCAACTAATCAGACGGAACTCTGCAGCTTCCTCGGTTCGGCAAACTACTATAGGCACTTCGTGAATGGCTTCGCCAAGATTGCTAGTCCTCTACACAAGCTAACCGAGAAGCAGGCAAAAAGGAATTTCAAGTGGGAGAACAAACATGATGAAGCCTTCGAAGAACTAAAGCGAATGCTCTGCTCCTCTCCGATTTTGGCTTTACCAACTTTCGAGACCGACGCCCCTCCCTTTGTACTAGACACGGACGCCAGTGACGTGGCCGTGGGCGGTGTAATTTCGCAAAGAGACAAAGAAGGTAGAGAACACGTCATCGCCTGCGCTAGTGCCAGACTAAACGAAAAAATGGGACAGAAGAGTGTAACAGAACGTGAACTTTTCGCCATCTATACAATGGTGCGACACTTCAAGCACTATCTTATAGCGAGACAGTTCATAGTGAGAACAGACCATCAAGCGCTGACCTGGTTGAAAACAATGAAGGAATTCGATCATTCGGTTGCACTTTGATACGAGGAACTGCAACAATATGACTTCACTGTGCAGTACAGAAACGGAGACTAGCATAGCAGCGCGGATGCATTATCCCGCAGACCCCTCTCAGTCGATAGGCATAGCAGTGTAGAGGGTTCCTCCTCTCTCTTCTGGTCGCCCTTGTTGGTAGAAGTCGGAGCATTTTTCGACATTTTTATTATTTTAGGGAGGAAATCATACAGCGAGGCAAAATACGGAACTCAGGCCGGGGAAGGGCCACGCTCTTGCAAGCCTCCACGCCGCACCGCCACGAGGTTCAAATTATTTTCCCGTCTCTGGCCTACAAAGCACATTTAAAGAATATAAGTATTACACACGTTGTGTTCCTGCCTCTCGTCTAAAAGGTGAGGTCAAAGAAACATAAGTGCTGCAGCATTGCAGTATTTTTAATTGTTGCAACCTTAAAGAAAATTAATTAAAAAGTTGCCTAAAAATCTAATAGATAGTGATGAAAATCTAGGAAAAGACGTATTCTTAACTGACCTGTGTAATATGAATCATAAGAATCATAAAATCGTATTTTCAAGTCTTGTACAATTGCCATACTTAACTGTGTTTGCAAAAATTTCTGCAAAGTATTTTTCTATGGCAATTATTTTGCTTTGTTCATACCCAATACCCTTCTCGTGTGTTATGCGGCATATATGAAATGCCGGGCTTTGGTGTTGTCGTTGCTACGTCTAGTTTCAAGTTTGCGCAAAAGAGTTCGGGTATGTGGGCTTCTATTTTGGAAATTTTTGACTTATTTTATGCATGCGCATAAGTAAACCCGCAGTGTTAACATGACGGCGTAGGCGGCGACTTTTGGGGCTTGCTGAATTAGTGGCTTGTGTAATGCTTGTGGTGAAATGATCGAATTCTATCGAAGTATTTAATTAAATGCTGACCTGGGTCGCGTGTATTTACTTTGAGCGCATTTTGTACCGCGGTGGTGTCTGCTGATTGTGGTCATTTTAAGACTTCCTCAAATTACGATGAAATGTGGGCGACCGGATTTCCCTATTATTGGTTACCAGTGGTTTATTTGTGGCGATAAATTGCATGTCGAATCTGCGGGCTCGCTGCCTGAGGGCAGTCGAGAAATCTCGGAGGAGTCAGCGGTAAAGTTGATGACCTGGTGATAATTATTGGGAGACACCACAAAATTGAGCCGAGGAAATTGTACGCAGACAGTTTAGCGATTGTATAATGTTAAACTCGACCAAAATTTCAGTCCTTAGTGCATTACTGAGCTGCCAACTGTGCGTTTCGGTCACTCTAGTGGTTGATTATGAGAGTCCATCCATGAGATGGCGCTTCGTAGGACTTCCTTTCCCTTGCTGTAGTCGATAAAGAAATTACTGACTTTAGCGGCAGTTGGCAATAAAATAATGCATGCTGACTTCAGTGAATGGATGGAGAGTTTTGATTCTTGCAAAGCTGGCAAACCGGTTGGGATGTAACCTTTCCAACTTTTCATTGAGTAATGGCATAATGCTAGAGATCGTCTTAGCGCAGATGTGAGAAGAGGTGCGAAATAACCCGGACTCTAAAATGCCAAATCCATGAACCAATGCTTTGCTTTTTCTCCGTGAGGTCACTTGAGTTTTTTATGTGACATTTTGATTTCTGCCTGGATAAATGACATGCCTCTCTATCAGCTGGTCAATGTTGTGTCAAAAGTGATTGTTGGTTGGAGACTTTTGATGATTTCTGCATGTGGACATGGTTTCTTCGCTTCTAAGAAAGGCCATCGAATCCCTATTTTTCAGTTGCGAAGGATGTGATAAATGTCTCCTCTGTTTAATACAGTCATTGCTGGGCTGAAAGACTTCGCGGTCTTTTATCACGAGTTTTGCTGCCCATTTAAGCAAAGTGTAATTCATTGGGCACTCCTTCCATGACGAGGAGAATCGCAGTCCCATGGGATCGAGTATGTGCTTGAAGACAAACGCTCAGAAGGTTGTGTCCTTGGTGGGACTCCAGGTGTCACAAACTTGATCCATATCTCGTCCCTTTTCTCGGCTGTAAGTGTAGCGGAGGTCGTGGTGATTGTGTCGCCTGGTGGAAGGTACGGTACTTGTCAACTCCCTACATACTAACGTTACATGTATTTGATATGCTGATTGTTGCAAATGGGCCTAATGCTCCATATAGAAAGTATTAGTTCTTTTTATAATTGAGTGATTTAAATAGCTACAAGTATACAAGGTGGGATAGGATAGTGAAATACATGTAGGAGTTTTCTTAGAGAATGACTGCATTTATTTCGTGCAAAAAAGTTTTTGATGGCCAAATGCAATGCAGCATCTCAGTTGCGCTGTACCTGTAAAATAAGAAAATAGAAGAAATAATGTTTTCAGAAATTACGTATTCTTTATAGAGGACATCAATAGGCCGGATGTTTAAAACCCCTCGTAATTGCGAATTTCGCTCTCACTGGATGCAATTTCGTAGTATTGGTCCCCTCGTGATTGTGAATTTCGCCCTCACGGGCTGCAATTTCGTAGTATTGATCCCCTCGTGATTACGAATTTCGCTCTCACTGGATGCAATTTCGTTGTATTCATCTCCTCATCATTGCGAATTTCGCTCTCACTGGATGCAATTTCGTATTATTGATCCCCTCGTAATTGCGAATTTCGCTCACTGTGGATGCAATTTCGTTGTATTCATCTCCTCCTCATTGCGAATTTCGCTCTCACTGGATGCAATTTCGTAGTATTGATCCCTTCGCGATTGCGATTTTCGCTCTCAATGCATGCGATTTTGTAGTATTGATCCCCACGTGATTGCGAATTTCGCTCTCACTGGATGCAATTCCTTAGTATTGATCCCCCCGTGATTGCGAATTTCGCTCACTGTGGATGCAATTTCGTAGTATTGATCCCCTCGTGTTTGCGAATTTCGCTCTCACTGGATGCAATTTCGTAGTCTTGATGCCCTCCTGATTGCGAATTTTGCTCTCACTGCATGCAATTTCGTAGTACTGATCCCCTCGTGATTGCGAGTTTCGCTCTCACTGGATGCAATTTCGTAGTATTCATCTCCTCCTCATTGCGAATTTCGCTCACTGTGGATGCAATTTCGTAGTATTGATCCCCTCGTGATTGCGAGTTTCGCTCTCACTGGATGCAAATTCGTGTTGTTGATCCCTCGTGATTGCGAATTTCGCTCACTGTGGATGCAATTTCGTTGTATTCATCTCCTCCTCATTGCGAATTTCACTCCCACTGGATGCAATTTCGTAGTATTGATCCCCTCGTGATTGCGAATTTCGCTCTCCGTGGATGCAATTTCGTAGTATTGTTCCCATTGTGATTGTCAATTTCGCTCTCACTGAATGCAATTTCGTCGTATTGATCCCCTCGTGATGGCGATTTTCGCTCTCACTAGTTGCAATTTCGTCGTATTGATCCCCTTGTGATTGCGAGTTTCGCTCTCCGTGGATGCAATTTCGTAGTATTTATCCCCTTATGATTTCGAGTTTCGCTCTCACTGGATGCAATTTCGTAGTATTGATCCCCTCGTGATTGCGAATTTCGCTCTCACTGGATGCAATTTCGTAGTATTGATCCCCTCGTGATTGCGAATTTTGCTCTCACTGGATGCGATTTCGTAGTATTGATCCCCTCGTGATTGCGAGTTTCGCTCTCACTGGATGCAATTTCGTAGTATTGATCCCCTCGTGATTGCGAGTTTCGCTCTCTGTGGATGCAATTTCGTAGACTTGATGCCCTCGTGATTGCGAATTTCGCTCTCACTGGATGCAATTTCGTAGTATTGATCCCCTCGTGATTGCGAATTTTGCTCTCACTGGATGCGATTTCGTAGTATTTATCCCCTCGTGATTGCGAAATTCGCTCTCACCGGATGCAATTTCGTAGTATTGATCCCCTCGTGATTGCGAGTTTCGCTCTCACTGGATGCAATTTCGTAGTATTGATCCCCTCGTGATTGCGAGTTTCGCTCTCTGTGGATGCAATTTCGTAGACTTGATGCCCTCGTGATTGCGAATTTCGCTCTCACTGGATGCAATTTCGTAGTCTTGATCCCCTTGTGATTGCGAGTTTCGCTCTCTGTGGACGCAAATTTGTAGTATTGATCCCCTCGCGTTTGCGAATTTCGCTCTCACTGCATGCATTTTCGTGGTCTTGATGCCATCGTGATTGCGAATTTTGCTCTCACTGGATGCGGTTTCGTAGTATTGATCCCCACGTGATTGCGAGTTTCGCTCTCACTGGATGCCATTTCATAGTATTCATCTCCTCCTCATTGCGAATTTCGCTTTCTGTGGATGCAATTTCGTAGTATTGATCCCCTCGTGATTGCGAGTTTCGCTCTCACTGGATGCAAATTCGTGTTGTTGATCCCCTCGTGATTGCGAATTTCGCTCACATTGGATGCAATTTCGTAGTATTGATCCCCTCGTGATTGCGAATTTCGCTCTCACTGGATGCAATTTCGTAGTATTGATCCCCTCGTGATTGCGAATTTCGCTCTCCGTGGATGCAATTTCGTAGTATTGATCCCATTGTGATTGTCAATTTCGCTCTCACTGGATGCAATTTCGTCGTATTAATCCCCTCGTGATGGCGATTTTCCCTCTCACTGAATGCAATTTCGTAGTATTGATCCCCTCGTGATTGCGAATTTTGCTCTCACTGGATGCGATTTCGTAGTATTTATCCCCTCGTGATTGCGAAATTCGCTCTCACGGGATGCAATTTCGTAGTATTGATCCCCTCGTGATTGCGAGTTTCGCTCTCACTGGATGCAATTTCGTAGTATTGATCCCCTCGTGATTGCGAATTTTGCTGTCACTGGATGCGATTTCGTAGTATTTATCCCCTCGTGATTGCGAAATTCGCTCTCACCGGATGCAATTTCGTAGTATTGATCCCCTCGTGATGGCGATTTTCGCTCTCACTGGATGCAATTTCGTCGTATTGATCCCCTCGTGATGGCGATTTTCGCTCTCACTGGATGCAATTTCGTAGTATTGATCCCCTCGTGATTGCGAATTTCGCTCTCATTGGACGCAATTTCGTAGTCTTGATGCCATCGTGATTGCGAATTTTGCTCTCACTGGATGCGGTTTCGTCGTATTGATCCCCTCGTGATTGCGAGTTTCGCTCTCCGTGGATGCAATTTCGTAGTATTGATCCCCTCGTGATTGCGAGTTTCGCTCTCACTGGATGCAATTTCGTCGTATTAATCCCCTCGTGATTACGATTTTCGCTCTCACTGAATGCAATTTCGTCGTATTGATCCCCTCGTGATGGCGATTTTCGCTCTCACTGGATGCAATTCCGTCGTATTGATCCCCTTGTGATTGCGAGTTTCGCTCTCCGTGGATGCAATTTCGTAGTATTGATCCCCTCTTGATTGCGAGTTTCGCTCTCAGTGGATGCAATTTCGTAGTCTTGATCCCCTCGTGATTGCGAATTTCGCTCTCACTGGATGCAATTTCGTAGTATTGATCCCCTTGTGATTGCGAGTTTCGCTCTCAGTGGATGCAATTTCGTAGTCTTGATCCCCTCGTGATTGCGAATTTCGCTCTCTGGGGATGCAATTTCGTAGTATTGATTCCCTCGTGATTGCGAATTTTGCTCTCACTGGATGCGATTTCGTAGTCTTTATCCCCTCGTGATTGCGAATTTTGCTCTCACTGGATGCAATTTCGTAGTATTAATCCCCTTGTGATTGCGAGTTTCGCTCTCCGAGGATGCAATTTCGCAGTATTAATCCCCTCGTGATTGCGAATTTCGCTCTCACTGGATGCAATTTCGTAGTATTGATCCCATTGTGATTTTTAATTTTGCTCTCAATGGATGCAATTTCGTCGCATTAATCCCCTCGTGATGGCGATTTTCGCTCTCACTGAATGCAATTTCGTCGTATTGATCCCCTCGTGATTGCAAGTTTCGCTCTCTGTGGATGCAATTTCGTATTCTTGATCCCCTCGTGATTGCGAGTTTCGCTCTCACTGGATGCAAATTCGTGGTATTGATCCCCTCGTGATTGCGAATTTCACTCACTGTGGATGCAATTTCGTAGTATTCATCTCCTCGCCTTGCGAATTTCGCTCTCTGTGGATGCAATTTCGTAGTCTTGATCCCCTCGTGATTGGGAATTTCGCTCTCACTGTATGGAATTTCGTAGTATTGATCCCCTCGTGATTGCGAATTTCGCTCTCACTGTATGCAATTTTCGTATTAATCCCCTCGTGATTGCGAATTTCGCTCCCACTGGATGCAATTTCGTAGTATTGATCCCCTTGTGATTGCGAGTTTCGCTCTCCGAGGATGCAATTTCGTATTATTAATCCCCTTGTGTTTGCGAGTTTCGCTCTCCGAGGATGCAATTTCGCAGTATTAATCCCCTCGTGATTGCGAATTTCGCTATCACTGGATGCAATTTCGTCGTATTGATCCCCTCGTGATTGCGAATTTCGCCCTCATTGGACGCAATTTCGTAGTATTGATCCCCTTGTGATTGCGAGTTTCGCTCTCTTTGGATGCAAATTCGTAGTATTGATCCCCTCGTGATTGCGAGTTTCGCTCTCACTGGATGCAATTTCGTAGTCTTGATCCCCTCGTGATTGCGAATTTCGCTCTCACTGGATGCAAGTTCGTGGTATTGATCCCCTCGTGATTGCGAATTTCGCTCTCGCTGCATGCATTTTCGTAGTATTGATCCCCTTGTGATTGCGAATTTTACTCTCACTGGATGCAATTTCGTAGTATTGATCCTCTCGTGATTGTGAGTTTCGCTCTCTGTGGATGCAAATTCGTAGTAATGATCCTCTCCTGATTGCGAATTTCACTCTCACTGGATGAAATTTCGTAGTATTGATCCCCTCGTGGTTGCGAATTTCGCTCTCAATGTATGCAATTTCGTAGTAGTGATCCCCTCGTGATTGCGAATTTCGCTCTCACTAAATGAAATTTCGTAGTATTGATCCCCTCCTGATTGCGAGTTTCGCTCTCACTGGATGCAAATTCGTGTTGTTGATCCCCTCGTGATTGCGAATTTCACTCACTGTGGATGCAATTTTGTAGTATTCATCTCCTCCTCATTGCAAATTTCGCTCTTACTGCATGCAATTTCGTAGTCTGGATGCCATCGTGATTGCCAATTTCGCTCTCACTGGATGCAATTTCGTCGTAATAATCCCCTCGTGATTGCGAATTTCGCTCTCACTGAATGCAATTTCGTAGTATTGATCCCCTCGTGATTGCGAGTTTCGCTCTCTGTGGATGCAATTTCGTAGTATTGATCCTCTCCTGATTGCGAATTTCGCTCTCACTGGATGCAATTCCGTCGTATTGATCTTCTTGTGATTGCGAGTTTCGCTCTCCGTGCATGCAATTTCGTAGTATTTATCCCCTCGTGATTGCGAATTTTGCTCTCACTGGATTAAATTTCGTAGTATTGACCCTCGTAATTGCGAGTTTCGCTCTCTGTGGATGCAAATTCGTAGTATTGATCCTCTCCTGATTGCGAATTTCGCTCTCCCTGGATGAAATTTCGTAGTATTGATCCCCTCCTGTTTGCGAATTTCGCTCTCACTGGATGCAATTTCGTAGCATTGATCCCCTCGTGATTGCGAATTTCGCCCTCATTGGACGCAATTTCGTAGTATTGATCCTCTACTGATTGCGAATTTCGCTCTCATGGATGCAAATTCGTAATAATGATCCCCTCGTGATTGCGAATTTCGCTATCACTGGATGCAATTTCGTAGTAATGATCCCCTCGTGATTGCGAATTTCGCTCTCACTGGATGCAAGTTCGTGGTATTGATCCCCTCGTGATTGCGAATTTCGCTCTCACTGGATGCGGTTTCGTAGTATTGATCCCCTCGTGATTGTGAGTTTCGCTCTCTGTGGATGCAAATTCGTAGTATTGATCCTCTCCTGATTGCGAATTTCGCTCTCCCTGGATGAAATTTCGTAGTATTGATCCCCTCCTGTTTGCGAATTTCGCTCTCACTGGATGCAATTTCGTAGCATTGATCCCCTCGTGATTGCGAATTTCGCCCTCATTGGACGCAATTTCGTAGTATTGATCCTCTCCTGATTGCGAATTTCGCTCTCATGGATGCAAATTCGTAATAATGATCCCCTCGTGATTGCGAATTTCGCTATCACTGGATGCAATTTCGTAGTAATGATCCCCTCGTGATTGCGAATTTCGCTCTCACTGGATGCAAGTTCGTGGTATTGATCCCCTCGTGATTGCGAATTTCGCTCTCACTGGATGCGGTTTCGTAGTATTGATCCCCTCGTGATTGTGAGTTTCGCTCTCTGTGGATGCAAATTCGTAGTATTGATCCTCTCCTGATTGCGAATTTCGCTCTCACTGGATGAAATTTCGTAGTACTGATCCCCTCCTGATTGCGAGTTTTGCTCTCACTGGATGCAAATTCGTGGTTTTGATCCCCTCGTGATTGCGAATTTCACCCACTGTGGATGTAATTTTGTAGTATTCATCTCCATCTCATTACGAATTTCGCTCTCACTGCATGCAATTTCGAAGTCTTGATGCCATCGTGATTGCGAATTTCGCTCTCACTGAATGCAATTTCGTAGTATTCATCTCCTCCTCATTGCGAATTTTGGTCTCACTGGATGCAATTTCGTAGTATTGATCCCCTCGTGATTGTGAGTTTTGCTCTCTGTTGATGCAATTTCGTAGTATTGATCCCCTGGTGATTGTCAATTTCGCTCTCACTGAATGCAATTTCGTCGTATTGATCCCCTTGTGATTGCGAGTTTCGCTCTCACTGGATGCAATTTCGTAGTATTGATCCCCTCGTGATTTCGAGTTTCGCTCTCTGTTTATGCAATTTCGTAGTATTGATCCCTCGTGATTTCGAGTTTTGCTCTCTGTGGATGCAATTTAATAGTATTGTTCCCTTGTGATTTCGAATTTCGCTCTCACTGGATGCAATATCCTAGTATTGATCCCCTCGTGATTGCGAATTTCGCTGTCACTGAATGCAGTTTCGTAGTATTGATCCCCTCGTGATTGCGAATTTCGCTCTCTGTGGATGCAAATTCGTATTAATGTTCCCCTCCTGATTGCGAGTTTCGCTCTCTGTGGATGCCATTGCGTGGGATTCGTCCCCTCCTGATTGCGAGTTTCGCTCTCACTAGATGCAATTTCGTAGTATTGATCCCCTCGTGATAGCGAATTTCGCTCTCACTGGATGCAATGTCGTAGTGTTGATCCTTTTGTGATTGCGAGTTTCGCTCTCTTTGGATGCAATTTCGTAGTCTTGATGCCATCGTGATTGCGAATTTCGCTCTCACTGAATGCAATTTCGTAGTATTCATCTCCTCCTCATTGCGAATTTTGGTCTCACTGGATGCAATTTCGTAGTATTGATCCCCTCGTGATTGTGAGTTTCGCTCTCTGTTGATGCAATTTCGTAGTATTGATCCCCTGGTGATTGTCAATTTCGCTCTCACTGAATGCAATTTCGTCGTATTGATCCCCTTGTGATTGCGAGTTTCGCTCTCACTGGATGCAATTTCGTAGTATTGATCCCCTCGTGATTGCGAGCTTCGCTCTCACTGGATGCAATTTCGTAGTATTGATCCCTCGTGATTTCGAGTTTCGCTCTCTGTGGATGCAATTTAATAGTATTGTTCCCTTGTGATTTCGAATTTCGCTCTCACTGGATGCAATATCCTAGTATTGATCCCCTCGTGATTGCGAGTTTCGCTGTCACTGAATGCAGTTTCGTAGTATTGATCCCCTCGTGATTGCGAATTTCGCTCTCTGTGGATGCAAATTCGTATTAATGTTCCCCTCCTGATTGCGAGTTTCGCTCTCTGTGGATGCCATTGCGTGGGATTCGTCCCCTCCTGATTGCGAGTTTCGCTCTCACTAGATGCAATTTCGTAGTATTGATCCCCTCGTGATAGCGAATTTCGCTCTCACTGGATGCAATGTCGTAGTGTTGATCCTTTTGTGATTGCGAGTTTCGCTCTCTTTGGCTGCAATTTCGTAGTCTTGATCCCCTCGTGATTGCGAGTTTCGCTCTCTGTGGATGCAATTTTGTAGTATTGTTTCCTTTTGTGATTGCGAGTTTCGCTCTCACTGGATGCAATTTCGTCGTATTAATCCCCTCGTGATTGCGAATTTCGCTCTCACTGAATGCAATTTCGTAGTAATCATCTCCTCCTCATTGCGAATTTCGCTCTCACTGGGTGCAGTTTCGTCGTATTGATCCCCTTGTGATTGCGAGTTTCGCTCTCCGTGGATGCAATTTCGTAGTATTTATCGCCTCGTGATTGGGAATTTCGCTCTCACTGGATGAAATTTCGTAGTATTGATCCCCTCCTGATTGCGAGTTTCGCTCTCACTGGATGCAAATTCGTGGTGTTGATCCCCTCGTGATTGCGAATTTCACTCACTGTGGATGCAATTTTGTAGTATTCATCTCCTCCTCTTTGCGAATTTCGCTCTCACTGCATGCAATTTCGTAGTCTTGATGCCATCGTGACTGCCAATTTCGCTCTCACTGGATGCAATTTCGTCGTATTAATCCCCTCGTGATAGCGAATTTCGCTCTCACTGGATGCAATGTCGTAGTGTTGATCCTTTTGTGATTGCGAGTTTCGCTCTCTTTGGATGCAATTTCGTAGTCTTGATGCCATCGTGATTGCGAATTTCGCTCTCACTGAATGCAATTTCGTAGTATTCATCTCCTCCTCATTGCGAATTTTGGTCTCACTGGATGCAATTTCGTAGTATTGATCCCCTCGTGATTGTGAGTTTCGCTCTCTGTTGATGCAATTTCGTAGTATTGAACCCTGGTGATTGTCAATTTCGCTCTCACTGAATGCAATTTCGTCGTATTGATCCCCTTGTGATTGCGAGTTTCGCTCTCACTGGATGCAATTTCGTAGTATTGATCCCCTCGTGATTGCGAGCTTCGCTCTCACTGGATGCAATTTCGTAGTATTGATCCCTCGTGATTTCGAGTTTCGCTCTCTGTGGATGCAATTTAATAGTATTGTTCCCTTGTGATTTCGAATTTCGCTCTCACTGGATGCAATATCCTAGTATTGATCCCCTCGTGATTGCGAATTTCGCTGTCACTGAATGCAGTTTCGTAGTATTGATCCCCTCGTGATTGCGAATTTCGCTCTCTGTGGATGCAAATTCGTATTAATGTTCCCCTCCTGATTGCGAGTTTCGCTCTCTGTGGATGCCATTGCGTGGGATTCGTCCCCTCCTGATTGCGAGTTTCGCTCTCACTAGATGCAATTTCGTAGTATTGATCCCCTCGTGATAGCGAATTTCGCTCTCACTGGATGCAATGTCGTAGTGTTGATCCTTTTGTGATTGCGAGTTTCGCTCTCTTTGGATGCAATTTCGTAGTCTTGATCCCCTCGTGATTGCGAGTTTCGCTCTCTGTGGATGCAATTTTGTAGTATTGTTTCCTTTCGTGATTGCGAGTTTCGCTCTCACTGGATGCAATTTCGTCGTATTAATCCCCTCGTGATTGCGAATTTCGCTCTCACTGAATGCAATTTCGTAGTAATCATCTCCTCCTCTTTGCGAATTTCGCTCTCACTGGGTGCAGTTTCGTCGTATTGATCCCCTTGTGATTGCGAGTTTCGCTCTCCGTGGATGCAATTTCGTAGTATTTATCGCCTCGTGATTGGGAATTTCGCTCTCACTGGATGAAATTTCGTAGTATTGATCCCCTCCTGATTGCGAGTTTCGCTCTCACTGGATGCAAATTCGTGGTGTTGATCCCCTCGTGATTGCGAATTTCACTCACTGTGGATGCAATTTTGTAGTATTCATCTCCTCCTCTTTGCGAATTTCGCTCTCACTGCATGCAATTTCGTAGTCTTGATGCCATCGTGACTGCCAATTTCGCTCTCACTGGATGCAATTTCGTCGTATTAATCCCCTCGTGATTGCGAATTTCGCTCTCACTGAATGCAATTTCGTAGTATTCATCTCCTCCTCATTGCGAATTTCGCTCTCACTGGATGCAATTTCGTCGTATTTATCCCCTTGTGATTGCGAGTTTCGCTCTCCGTGGATGCAAATTCGTAATAATGATCCCCTCGTGATTGCGAATTTCGCTCTCACTGAATGCAATTTCGTAGTATTCATCTCCTCCTCATTGCGAATTTCGCTCTCACTGGATGCAAGTTCGTCTTATTGATCCCCTTGTGATTGCGAGTTTCGCTCTTTGTGGATGCAATTTCGTAGTATTGATCCCCTCGTGATTGCGAGTTTCGCTCTCTGTGGATGCAAATTCGTAGTATTGATCCTCTCCTGATTGCGAATTTCGCTCTCACTGGATGAAATTTCGTATTATTGATCCCCTCGTGTTTGCGAATTTCGCTCTCACTGGATGCAATTTCGTAGTATTGATCCCCTTTTGATTGCGAATTTCGCTCTCATTGGACGCAATTTCGTAGTATTGATCCCCTTCTGATTGCGAGTTTCGCTCTCCGTGGATGCAAATTCGTAGTAATGATCCCCTCGTGATTGCGAATTTCGCTTTCCCTGGATGCAAGGTCGTAGTGTTGATCCTTTTGTGATTGCGAGTTTCGCTCTCTTTGGATGCAATTTTGTCTTAATCCCCTCGTGATTGCGGATTTCGCTCTCTTTGGATGCAATTTTGTAGTATTGTTTCCTTTCGTGATTGCGAATTTCGCTCTCACTGGCTGCAATTTCGTAGTATTGATCGCTCGTGATTGGGAATTTCGCTCTCTGTGGATGCAAATTCGTAGTAATTCTCCCCTCCTGATTGCGATTTCGCTCTCTGTGGATGCAATTTCTTAGTAATTGTCCCCTCCTGATTGCGAATTTCGCTCTCTGTGGATGCAATTTAGTAGTATTGTTTCCTCGTGATTCCGAATTTCGCTCTCACTGGATGCAAGTTCGTGGCATTGATCCCCTCGTGATTGCGAATTTCGCTTTCACGGGATGAAATTTCCTAATATTTATCTCTCGTAATTGGGAAGTTCGCTCTCTGTGGATGCAAATTCGTAGTAATTCTCCCGTCCTGATTGCGATTTCGCTCTCAATGGATGAGATTTCGTAGTATTGGTCCCCTCGTGATTGCGAATTTCGCTCTCACTGGATGCTATTTTGTAGTATTGGTTTGCATGATGGAGCGAATTCTGCTCTCACTGAATGTAAATTTTTAGTATTGATCTGCATGACAGAGCGAATTTGGCTTTCACTGTAGTCGATTTTTAGCGATGCACTGCATGACCGAGGGAATTTCGCTTTCGCTGAATGCAATTTTTAGTATTGATCCGCATCCCGGAGCGAATTTGTCTCTCACTGAATGCAATTTTGCAGTACTGGTCTGCATGACAGACCGAATTTCGCTCCCATTGAATGCAATTTTTTAGTGTTCTTCTGCATGACAGACATAATTTTGCGCTAAATAAATGCAATTTTTTGGTATTGATCTATAGGATCGAGCGAATTTCGCTGCCACTCAATGAAGTTTGTAGTATTTTTCTGTGGGTTAGACCGAATTTTTCTCCCACTAAATACATATTTTTGTAGTTTTGATCTGAATAACGGCGAATTTCGCTCTCATTTAATGCATTTTTAGTGTTTTTTTTGTATGACAGAGCGAATGTTGCTCTTATGTTATCAATTTTGTTGTATTGATCCTCTCGAGGGTGTGAATTTTGTTGTAACTAAATGTTATTTTGTCGTATTAATCCACTCGATACTGTGAATTTCGCTCTCATTGAATGCCTTTTGTTTTATTTAACGGCGCTAGGATCTGGATTTAACTTTTACTTCTTTTAATTTCGCATTATTTATGTACACGCTTATTCTAGGTTTGCTTTCACCGATTGCTTATTTTATTGCTTTGAATTTCGTTTTGATCTTTTTTTGAGTTGTTTCTAACTTTGGTTTGCTGATGTTTATCCTCACGTTTTATGATTCCATTTATGTGATCCATCGGCACGTTTTGCTACTATCCCTAATTTTTTTTTATCCAGGTGATCCATTCATTGACGGACGATCAGATTGCAGCTGACTTGGTTTTGTGCGAGCATCATCACCTGTATGCAAAGTTGACGGCGACGTATGATGCCCTGCCTCACTCTTTCAAATTTTACATTTTGTCAACGCCTCTTCCTTTGTGACCGGTCCTCTACTTCACCGCACCACAAAGTGGACAATGTTTTTTTTCCACCTAGTTATTCAAAGGCAATGCTCTGATACTGGAAACATAAGGTGGCAAATTTACTTACTCCGTTGATGTCACTGAATTAGCAAACGCCTAGTTTGAGTTAGATTGTGTTTGTGCGAGTCGGACACAATCAGCCAAACTTATGATTCGAGAAGAGCAAATGTAATTTATGGAAAGACAATGTTTGCCAAGGTAAATGATGGCCACTATTTCGTTTTGTTAGATTTGACGTTGTGTGGCTGACAATGACTTCAGCTAGGTGCTCTACGTCACGAGGCTGGAGTGGGAGCTAAGGTGTGTGATCACAAACATCACGCTCAGACTGTGGACAAGATCGGTCGTCCATAGCTGTATAATCGGCCCATGTGGATCTCCACAAATGAAAAATGGAACGAAAGATGAGCACGATCTCTAGAATGTGTGGAAAGTCAGTTACACAAATGCTGGTTCTCAACCAAGTCAAAACACCTTCGTCTTTCCAAGATCAAAAAGTGTCTCCAGTAAACCTTCCTCCCTCCTTACTTCACAAATACTTCACTTCTGTCAAAACTTTTGGTGGTGTTGTCACAAAGTGTCATTGGCATGTGACACCACTGAACGTACTCACAATGCAGTCAAGGACCCGCAAGATGAAATGCTTGACGACCTTTGCCTTTAGTCTTTTAGTTTCTTATTCAGCTTGCCCCTTACAGATTATCCAACGCTATCATTTATGGTGGTGCATTTAATGCCACTGCAGAGAGCCAATTCTTCAGTTCTCACTAATAAATTGGATGCCCTTATCTCCTTTAATCAATCAACTTATAAGCAAGAAAACCACCAAATCACTTATTCATTTTCTGCATCTTGGACAGGTGAAAGGCTTTGAGGGCAGTGAACGGAACATACCGTAGAATGCAAGGTTTTGTCATCATTTGTCTGATACCTTCTTGAGCTTTTAATTGCTACAATAAAAAAGCACAATTGCGTCACTATGATGCGAGAATCAATTGTGTTAATGAGATGAGTGGACACACAAGTTGAGACTTCATCGGTGTAGAGATGTTGTAGACAAAACTCTTAAGATCGCTCAACGATATATGGATTTACACAATGAGGTCGTGCCTTCACTCGCTAGTATAACGCCAATCTTGTGGTATGAACTGCAGTCGCTGGTGCTTGGTGATGCAGAACGGGTTTAGCACAATGTTGACAAGTCATATGACAGCTTTTGTGAAGTGATGGCTTCAGCATTGAACAACTAAACGCAAGCGATGGGTGTAGAAGGAGCAGTTGAGAAGAAAACTTTACTAACCAAGGCGAAGTTGCGCGATACAATAGGAAGGCGGACGTGTAATTTAGATAGACTGTGACTCATCGTTTGTCTTCCAACAAAGGATGTCGAGGATTCCTAATTATTCGGAAACGAATTATTGTGAAAAAATTGTAGTTATGAGTTTGCGAATCCTCCAAACGTATGAATTCTGATGTTGCATGTAACTGTGAAAGTAATGGTAAGGTTTTCATGGGAAATCACGTTCCTTGGTGGACGTCATCATCTAAAAACAATGGTTTTTAGAACTTTTTAAGTTGTGGGGAATCCACTAGATCAACAGAGAGCAGCGGAGCCATTGTTTTGCGGTGATGACCTCAGCTTGACAAGGAGAATTGCCTGCGATGATTTTGCAGCAGCGGTCATGTTTCACGTACATTATCAAGAGTAGCCAAGCAAATGGACGTTTCTTGATTTGGATAGCGTTGTATGCCTATTAATGATTAACAGCCTTATCGGTTTTGGCATTGCTTTTGGCAAGTTGGGAAAGAATTTAATTACACTTGAATCAGTTGCATCGTTTATTCACTTACAATCGGCAGACGTGCTGAAAAGAATTTGCACCTCTCCTATTGGTTTTGCTGAATAGTCGTCTTTCCGTCACTTACGCTTGCCAACACACGATGCGCGTAGAACGCACCATCTGTTTGCAGATCAAAGCAAGTACTCATCAAAGGCATCATGGCACTCGGCATGAAGCATAACATCCAACATGAAATGCCATTTGACAAGAGACACAGTTTAGGACTATGAGGCCTTTCTCCGGCGATTATAAACACATATCCTTCTTTCAATTTGTTCCAAACGACATTTTACAGGGCGGATTTCAAAGACACTTTCTCGATGCGAGTGATTTTGGATTAGGCCTTTATGTTTAACTTTGTAAGGTTTAAATAAAGGATTAATGGTTCTGGAGTGATACTCACGAAGGTTACAAAATTTGGAGGCGTGCTGCAAATGAGGATGAAGCAAATGCCTTGCAATTGGCAATGAATGGGATTTTTGCAAGCACTTCAGACCGACACTTGTGCAACAGTGGGGAACCAACGAATGTGCTTACAACTGCATAACCATGATGAGAGGAGCACATCATGCGCATGTCTTGGCGAAATGGCAAAATTGTACGGTGTCAGTGCCATAATGCAGTTCGTGTGAATGCGCCAAGTCAGGTAATAATTAACGCCAGTGGTATAATGGACTAATCACGTAGCGTCTTTTAAGCACACCTTGAATATGCCAGCCTCAAGTTGTGTGAAGATGAAGGGCGCCCTGCAGTTGCCCATAAACATTTAAAAATTCAATAGTGAGCAGCCCTGCTTTACCATACCTAAATATGTTTTGATGTTCATGTCTTTGTTATGGAAAGTGGTTTGCATTATTTGCCACTATCACAACCTTGCAATGAGATTGCGCGAATCAGTAGTAAACGCCGCTCCATGCTTGTGTGCAAAACGGCTGACTCAGGTTTTAAACTCTCAGTTGACAGCCTGAGATGGTTGGCATGGCGTGGAGCACTAGTGGTTTGATGAAGCCAGTGCTGAAATGCTTGACAGCAATAAAGTGACCGACACGTGCCAAAGCTGAGTAGCAGTGGACGGTATTTCAAGTGCACGAATGAACTGCGAGGAGACTCTTGAACAGCACATAATCTCTTGTGCTTGACTAATGATCAATTGTTGAACATCGCAGAGATACCGCATTAATGTCCTCCTCTGCCTTTGATCCTAGGCTGCTAAATGTGGTAGAGTGGATACCGCATAAGATGCACTACGAAATGGACTGAAGTATGATTACTACTGCTGCGAATGGCTGCATTTCTATAAGAGATTTAAAGCAATTTCTTTTAATTCCATCTCGGGATCATGGGTAGATGCTGTTAACATATCCGGTCGCATTCTACGCAAATTAAACTCTTGTGGTGGACTAAAGTGATAAAATAAACTCCATGCGCACAGATACCACAGACATGCTTTGGAACTGGCAAACGATGTTAATGTTACTGTTGTTACTGCTTACGCGGTGTTGACCCACAATTCCTAGTTTGAAAATAAACGACTTCGGCTGGTCGGAAAATCACGAATTTGATCAAAAATTGACAACACGTTTGCATCCCTGTGGCTGCCCAGGGTTTGTTAAGTCTATCTATCTACTTATCTAACTAGGGTAGCAGACATTTGTGAACTCTTCATTCGTCTGCATTGGGACCATGCTCAAAAATGAGGTAAACAAGGGTTTATTACACTTACTACTTCTTTGTGCTCATAGGATTATCGTAATAATTATGATAATCATACAAAAATTTTAAGGTTTTGGCAGCTTTCATTGGGCAAAATATTGTCTCCTGAACTTCTAAAAAGCACTATTGTGTCATTCTTTCGAAAATTGAAATTAAGCTTTATGTAATTTGGTCGCATAATTCTTTTGCTATTAAATTAACAATTGAATAGAAAGCTATTAAAATGATTTACACAACCCGTTATTCCCAATGCGCTGATACGTGGGACTCTAAATAAGGATGATTCTGCAAAATGAAAATTGCTTTTTATGCACCAAAATATGTCCAAAGTTGACCTAAAATAGACAGTGATGCCTGAAAGTATGACTATTACTAATTGTAGAAGCCAACTCAAACCTCTTTTCCTTCCATCGAATGTAGCCTTGTAGAAGATGAAGCGATCGCGGTCTTGTTGAAATGAGTGAAGAAAGTTTGAAGCTTTATTACAGACTAACCTGCTCCCAAATGAAGTAAGGAAACTGCGTGGAAGTTCTCCAAGCTCGTCTACAACTTGCAAAATGAACGCAAGGGTCATGAGAACAAGCAGGATGAGGTGAATGATGATCACCTAATCGTTAAGTATAGCGTGGTTGGCGGAGGGGAGCACAGTGGAAGAGCATTGGGTTTAACCGTCTTTTGGGCATGCGGCGAATCGAGGCGGTACCATCAGCTTGCTGAGATAATTTGTCTTTATGTCGCAGAACTTTTCAAGCATAACGGGTGGTCAAACTGCGCGACTACACTGGGCGTTTGCTTAACCATGACTCCACATTGGCATGGACCATGGCAAGTTCCTTTTATTACAGTTCCCTAGCATACTTCTCGTCATTATGGCTTACTTTTGGTGACATGAGATAAAATTTGGGACGAGGGTCCTCTCTTGCTCGCTACTAACGAGGTGGGTTGAGATGCCACAACACTGAGCCAGGTCGGTGAGTCATGATACCATCATCTATTGCAGCCAAACACAGACCTTGGAGAGAGCTGACAAGGCACGGGGCGTTTGGATATGTTTTGGCGTCAATAATAAAGCAAAGGGTCACAGGTAGCAATTTGAAATCACTCTTTTATGCTCATATTTTAGTTAGACGAGACGAGCTTTACTAGGGGGCCACGTTGAGTTCTCCGCCTTCAGCCCTCATGCTCTTTAAGCAAGACGATGAACTTAGTATTGACACAAGTTTTAGCTTTCCAACCACTTGTTTATATTGAGAGAATTCGCTATGTCTCCTCTACCACATCTGTGTTTGCTAAACGGCCTCTCACCCAAACCAAATTGTGTGGTGCACATTGCTTTCACTCTGGTATGTTGTGCACACTGTCTTAGAATATAAGACACGAAAAATATCGATGAAAATAAACTTTCCAATGCATTTTGATAACCTATTAGCCATCACGTAGTTTTATTTAGAAAGCCGTTTGCCTAACGGACCACTTTTAACATTCAATGTGAAAGACATTCAATTAGCAAATACCTTTCTTATAACACCAGCAAAACAACAAAATATTAATTTGATCGAACCGCTATTTAATCAATAGACAGCTTTGACTAGCTCATTGAGAATGCCATTCCGGCAAATAATGTGTCACAATCCAAGCGGATAAGAGCTATTGCCTTAGCCACTGGAAGGCTTCATCTAGTTTCGCCATCCACTTGCGATTTGTTTCCGTCTGCTATTCACCATTCTCTTTGTTGGACGTGCTTCTTGTCTCGAGAAGTAATAATAGGCCATTTTGTGCCTGAAGAGTGAAAAGCCTCTTAAAATGCCTTTCACTAAGATGACATCTGTTATCGCCATTCCCCTCAGTCTTGTCGGCGGCCACAAGCATCGACGACTGTTTGGAGTTGCTATTTGAATTGCATTTGCTACCGTCAGTGTGTACACTTAGCATTGTTTATTTCATTCTTCTCGAGGCAGAATTTTAACGTGTGAGTGGTGTGGGAGTGCCTAATCTCAATTTGACATCTAGCAAAGGGGTAACGACTGCAAGAGTTGCCTGCTATGCCTTGAAGAATGGAACGAATAAGCCCTCATTCATTTTAGCAGTTTCAATGAGTTGAGCGCAGTGGATATGTCCAAAAAGCACTTTTGCCAACAAAAGTGCTACGCACCTAAAGGTTGCATGAAGGATATATTCTAGATAAGTGGATGCAGCAGTGCCAGTTAGCTTCTTTACTCATCATGGTTCCATGCAAAGTTGAACCCTTACCTAGTCGAAAAATCCGACACTTAACTTGATCCATTAAAATCTTTTAAGCGCCGCCAAACATCAGCAATCATGTTGAAGAGACAATCAGAGTAAACTGTTGGAATGCTTACAAATTACGGAGAAAAGGTGTATCGTTTCCTCAATGTAGCAATAATCAACGGTGGCCTTGTGTCAGCCAGAGTAAGCTTCTTGCAAAATCCCATGTCCCAACTCACAATGACTTCTGTTTGCAGACTTAGGTATTAGTTGTACAACTGAAATAATTTTTACAGATTTCTAACATAAGACGCTCAAAAGAGAACAAAATCTTGGTGATGTGGGTCTTTGCCCTTTCCTTGGTTTTCAAATTGAAGAAGTCTTAATTGCCTATAAACAACCAGTTTTGTTGTTTGTGTTTTATTTACTTTATCTTTTCACAGAGACTGCAGATGTTTTCGGACTAAATGTTGAATTTCGGCTAATTGACTTAATCTCAAATTTTCCATCTCTCCAGGGTCAGGTTTTCTGCAGGTCTATTTCAATTCCTTTAACTTATCTGGTCATCATCACCACACATCCCACTTCTTTCACTTTCTACCTCACTTCCTCTCTAAATGCATCATTTTTTTTCTTTCCCCACAAATTAATGCTGATTTGATGCAAGCCATGCGATTGCCATTTGTTCTGCTGTTGCAGTTTCCTAATGTTACTCTTCATTGTCTTTATCACTGCCTGGTAGCGAGGGAAGCCTCCCTGAGCGGTGGCTGTTTTGTTCTTCTCGAAGACAGGTTAAGCTGGACTGCAGCAGTTCTCCAACTTAGAGTTGGGGATGGGTTCTGTGAGAGGCACGTAGAGGTCGAAGTGTTCTCTGACGTCAGTGGTAGAAGTAGAAGTTGAATTTTGCCTTGTTAAGCCATACAACGGGAGAATCTCTGCTCAGTGCAATAGATCCACTCCGATCTCATCTTGATCAATGCTCACCACTTACGCTTTACCATAGAATACAAGGAATAACACAGTGTGGATGTAGAGATGGGCCCACTTTACCAACATATCAATAGGTAAATTCCCTTACACTTTGAGTCCAAACTATTTTGCGAGAAGACAAGACAATGACTGAGATTTGCAAAATTTGTCGCTAAGGAAACAAAGCCATTTGACTACAAAATTACACAGCAAAGTACAACTAAATGTCTGCAATGCTAATAGAGTGCAACACTACACTAATGAGAGTGGTAGATTTCACTGAAAGTCCACAAAGAGGCACAAAGTGTATAACAGCAGGTACAGGAAAAGCGGCATTAAGAATAAAAATGCCAGATCCTTACAAACGTCGTGAGAATGATATACAGACAGAGTAGAAGTCGCTGACAACCTTAAAACGTAATTGTAGATTGACGGCTCGAGGTAATTGTGGCGTCACGGATTGCTTGCCTTAAGTGAGCAATAAAGTGACACTTTCTGAGGCAGATTTGCAAACAGGATGATTAGGGAAAGTAAGACTGTCTGCATCTTAGGCTTTTTCAAAGCAAATAATAATATGCACCCCAAACTGAGCGTAGAAAGTGTACAATCACTAATTGTCTAACAAATGGCCTCCAAACTATGAGGAACATCGCAATAACCATGATAATCATAACAAAATGCCAAGGTTTTTACGACTTCTTTTGAACAAAATACTATATTCAGATCTCCTAAAATGCACTATTGTGCTATTCGTTCGACATTACTAATTAAGTTCTGTGTGATTTGCAGGGGCAAATGTGAAATTATGTGGAATCATGGGTATCATTTGTTTGAAGGGACGAGGATCAAAACTAATAGCTTCACACGATCAACAGATTATCATAATTGTGTGTCTGTCTCCCATATTGTATGGCACAGCTTCACTTTGTTCATTGAAGATTCCTACTCAAGCGCCCTTCCCACCCCCATCGTCTGCGGTCATAGGCTCAGAGTCGAAGCCGACACTTCACAAAGCCATCATATGACTTGTGGTTGTATTGCTAAACCCGTTCTGCATCACCAATCATCAGAGACGTTGGTTCATGCTATGAAGACACGATCTCATCTTGTAAATTCACGTCTCGTTGTGCGATCTCAAGCACTAGAGAGTGAGAAGAGACAGTTGAGTAGACAATGAAGAATACTTTGTGTACAACATCCACACACCGATGACATCTCTACTTACATATCCCTTCATCTTCTCAACACAATTTATTCTCCCATAATTTATGCCATATTTTTTTTATTTTAGCAATTCAAAGCTTAAAACGATATCAGACAAATGACGACAAACCCTGCACTCTACGGTTATCACTACTGTTCACCGCATTTGGAGTCAAATCGGTTCAGTGTGTTCCAGTTAACTATTCTCACAGCCCTTCTTCTGCCAACGATATGAAAAGTAAAAGAAATGATTAGGTGGTTTCTCGCTTGAAAGTTGACTAATTAAGAGACAAGGATTCAATTTATCGGTAGAACTGAAGAAATAGCTCTCTGCAGTGACACTGAACAAATCAGCGTAAATGGTAGCGTTGGATAGTCTGTAATGGGCACATTGAATAAGAAATTGAAGAACTCAAAGACCGTCAAAACTTTCATCTTACTGGCTCCCAACTGCATGGACAGTTCATTCAGCAGTGTCAAATGCCAAAGGCACATTTCGTGACACTGCCACCATAAAGCATTGACAGGAGTTAAGTATTTGTAAAGTAGAGAGGATGGAAAATTTAATAGAGATTCTTTTTTATCTAAGAAATACGAGGATATTGTTAGTTATACAGTAAATTCTACCATAGTCATTTTTTGCCACGCGCTTACACAACTTATCTCGAACTAGGCATTTCCTAATTCAATAGCAGTGAGACAAATGAGGGACATTAACCATCATACACAGTAGGCGAATTGCAACCTCTTCGCCGATTTCTGAGTGTTGCCTATGGGAGACTGAGTAGAAGAGACCATTGCACATTTTGTGGCATAGAAAATGCGCTAGTGATCATGGAGGGTGAGGTGTTGACAAATTGTAAAATTTGCGTAAATGTGACAATGCTCGCACAACCTCTAATTTGCCGCAATCTGATTGTCTGCAGTGATTTGGTCTGTTGGAACTAGAACTGTCGGAAAGCAGCTAAACCTGACTGTAGTGCCTATGAATCACATGATTAGGATCAGAACACTTGAGTCCTTTCAAATCCGCCTACTCTGCGAATCGTGTCTGTTATTACATCGAAAACGTGAAATGAGAGCAAGCCTAATCAGCAGATCTGCAATTCTAAGTCGGCTTGACCTGGACCATGAGTGCGGGGGGATTATCCCAACCAATGTGATGCCATAGACTGTTTGATTACATCACTTCCAATCATATCACACCACACCCCATGTTTCACCTATAAATAGGTGAGTTTACCTCGCCCTCCTAGCCCCTTTGTCACGATGATATGCGCACGGAATGGTGAGTTGCTCATTACTTAGCACCTCTCACCATCGTCATCCTCAACTGTTGTTCTGCACACTTCTCGCTGTGTCAGGTCTCTTCGTGAAGGTGGTCCTCAGCCTCATCACTGTCATCGCTATGGTGGCCTGTTATCTACCCACACCGGTCGAACAAGAACAACTTCTTGAGGCTCATTTGGAGGCTTGCGAAAATGTGCAGCCTACTGCCAGCAATGTGCAACTATTGGCACTATAATCTGTTTAGCATGTAAATGTTCTTTGTCTAGAGGTATTCAAAAAATTGGAGGGTCTGGCAGAAAGTTGGATCTGGCAGTGCAACTTCCCAAGACATTTCATGTGGCCATACCATGTGGCTGCACGAAATTTCGTCGTTATTAGTGGTGAAAAGCCAAACATTATTGAGGGCGTGCGTGCCTGGAAGAAAGAAGCCAGGAACTACAATTATTACGACAACTCTTGCACAGGGTCCTGTATTCACTACAGATAGGTGAGAAAATTGTGCGTGTATGTGTGTGCTACTCATGACATGCAGAGTGTGGATGCAATCCAATCTACAAAGCGAAGCCACTCACTCCTTACTACTGAGTGTCTATTTGAACTGATGTGTGGATAGAAGAGGTGTAAGCGAGTGGAGTCTTGTATATGATGGTGTGCTAATTAATGATTTAGTACGGGATGGTGCGTCTTGTCATGCCTTTCTCTCTACCTGAACAGATGGTGTGGGCAACAGCGACTGAGGTGGGCTGTGCAATGGAACAATGTGATGGCCTTGTGCCCAATTTAGAGAGTCCACAGTATTTAATTGTGTGCGCTTACAGTCCTCCGTAAGTTCGGTTTCACCTGATCGTGTGACCGATGAGAAGCCTATCGATACACTGATACGTGCGCATTCCTTTAGATTTAGATACGGATGGCAGCGGCGTCTATATGAGCAAGGACCTAGCTGCAGCCAATGCTCTAGTGGATGGGTATGTTATCGCAACCAATGTGTTGAAAAGCTGAGAAGCCATCACAAAAATGTAACTGTTCCAGCCTGTGTGGTGTATAAGGAGTAATTTCGTGCTATCTGTACTGGCTGTAGCTAAAATTATGTGCTGCGAATCAGACGCCATTTATCCAAGCATTCTCATCACATTTTCTCACTTTTCCACTTTTCAAGCTCTGTCAATTCTCTGGTATGCCTTCTTTGTTTTCTACTTTGCATTTTGGCAAAATAAATGCGCACACCTAAATATCTTGATGAATGTGGCTATGAGGAGAGGGGAGGTTCACCGGAGTCGCTTGCGTCTTTTTGATTTGGAGTTGGCATTTTGGAAAGGAAGAGTCTGAATCCTCAGTCTGACAAATTGTTCCATCAGGCTACGGCTAGTGTGCACGAATGGTGGCTAATGGTGGCAGCAGTCAATAGTGGTTTCCATGAGACTATGAAGAAATGCCTCTACGACAATGCATCGCATTCCCTTAATTGACAGCTTTGAGTGACTGCAAGTAGTCAGGTAAATTGCATGGAGATTCTTGTGTTTCAAAGGTGTCCCATGAAGGCGGGCAGCTGTAAACGCATGCCTTGAGAGTCGTTAATGTCACTGGCCAAAAGTCAGTTCATGCCATCATGTGAGAGATGGAAAGTTTTCTGGTCTCAAACATGGCTGTAGGATGAGTATTTGCTGTCATATGAAGGATTAGTTGTATCAACTTTCTTCCTACCTGTCACCCAGCTGAAGTTCATCAAAGGACAGTTGGCTCCAAACCAGGTTAAGGTAGGAGCAGAAGATGAATCAAAGGTAAAAGTGCAGAGCAAGTGGGCGGTAGCTGCAGTTGCAGAATGCGCATTGGCATCCTGTGCTTGGTTTGATGACTAAAAACAGCCGATGCGAGTGACACGCTTCTTTTATTCTTTCTTTCTTCCTCTTCCCTCGCTACTTATTGTCCTGTTGAGAAAGGATGGTGAAATACAGGGCTAATTGCGTCAGGGTTGAAAGGATGGAAGTAGGGATGAGAGGTGTGTTACAAAACGGCTCTTCAATGTGGAATATGTCTTTGCTTAGGATGCGAGCAAAGAGCGCGTCTTTGTGCTTGGAGGGCACGCATGGACGACTAGGTGTAGTGCATGGATACCACGCCAGAGCGACAAAACAAAAGCTACCTCGTCCCGAAGCACACGACCGTGTCACCGACCGCAAGCTCGCATCCTACTCAACTCAAATGTTTCGTAATTTTCTCTTTAGCTACTACATCAGTATGTCAAATGCTGTTCAGAGCAATTTCTTCATACTATGTGCGATGAAGGCGACAGAGGAGAGTTGAGATAAGAGACCATTCCATTCCCTTCCACTCCAAAATGACCTTCAGACAACGGGGTGCCAGAGTCTCAAAGAGGGAGCGCTGAAACTTTACTTCGTCTCGGTGAAGTGTGGTTGCCAAGCCTCCTTCGCTCTTATGTGTGAATTGATTGTACTTGCTTGGTCTTACAGACGATGACGCTGCTATATGATCACTGGGGCATGCATCCTATAGCAGGCAAAGAGATTGGGGGAATATTCAGCATTGTAGTTCACCATGGAAACGATTAGAACTAGTATCCCATGGTGCAATGCTTGAGGTTGACATAAGCGGATACTACCTCTCTGTAGGTTTTTCTGCAATGCGGTCATACCATCTTCGCCATGGCAATCGATGACCCCAGCCACATAACTTGATGATGATGTCGGACAGTAAGATTCGTCTGTGCGACGTCACTCCGTGCCTACCTGTCATTCACTCAGCTTCTCAGACAAATGTACTCATTTGAGTAGCTAGATTGTAATCTTTTATTCAACCCAATCCTCTGATCAATTTAATGCAAGGTGTCAGGGATGCCTCGCTAAACTTCTCCTCCTTGGCTTTCGTTTCTGTGCAGCGAGTAGAGTGAGACCATGCAGGGGTCACTCTTCTTTTTTTGTAATGAAGTGGTCAAAGTGATGACTGTTATGCTGTTTTAGCGAACCTACTTCATCCTCGAAGGAGGATGACGACGGTTCTAAAGAAAGAAGAGCAATCGCTAAAACACCTCTTGCCTGACATTGAGAACTACTTATATATATATAGCAAGTGAAGAAGGGCAACACAACTCCAAAATACGCCTGCAGTCAATTGATATTTCATGTTGGATATTATGCTTCATGCTAATGGCCATGATGCCTTTGATGAGCACCTAATTTGACCCGCGAACTAACCCTTACGATGTCAAAGAACAAATGGTGCGTTGTTTGGGTTCCATGTGATGACAAGCGTGGGTGACCGAAAGACGACTCTTTAGTAACACTAATAGGAGAGGTGCGAAATCATTGAGCACCTCCATCGGCTGCACGTGAATAAACGCTGCAACTGCTTCTAGTGTAATTAACTTGATTTTCCCGCCTCACCAAAAGCGACTCCAATATTGAAGGAGTTGTTGACCATTAGTAGATACGCGACACTAGACTTGGCCTTCAAACGGCACTGTTCAATGCCGATGTGCAGGATTAACTATTTAGATCAAGAAACGTTCATTTTTATCGCTATCATTAAAAACTTACTCACTCTGACTCGATGTGTGCCTTAAAGCGCTGCGCGAAACATGACTGCTGCTATAAAATCATTCCAGTCAATTCTCCTTGTCAAACTAAGGTCATCACCGTAAAGCATTGATTCCGCTGCTCTCTGTTGATCTTGTCGATTTCCTACACTACTCTCACTTTTCTATTTACAAGACATCAATAAATTGCAGGGTCATGAAACCGCCAAATTTTTGAGCTATAATCGTTGGCAGCATTGCCATTGTTTCATGATGATGACGTCTACTAAACAGCGTGATTCCTCTTGAATGCCTAGTCATTATTTCCACAATTGCTTGCAACATCAAAGTTCACACGTTTGATGAACTCACGGACTCCTAACTGCCATTCTCTCAATAGTTCACGTAAAATCATATGGAATCGTGGATAACATTTGTTTGAAGAGACGGAGCCCAAAATTAGCAGTTTCACATGACCAACAGATCATCATAATTTTTGCCTGCTTCCTATATTGTAGCACGCGACTTCGCCTCTGTTACTGAAGTTCCCTGCTCATCTTCTAAGCTTACATGCTCAAAGCTGAAGCCGACACTTCACAAAAGCTATCATATGACTAGTGTCTGTTGTGCTAAGCCCATTCTGCATCACCGATCATCAGCAACTCCAATTCATACTACAAAGACACGATCTCATCTTGTAAACCAACTTCTCATTGTGGATCCAGGGGCCACAGGGTGGAAAGAAACAGTTGGGCAGGCAACGAAAGATGCGTTGTGTACAGCATCCACACACCGATAAAGTTTCGACTTTTATGTCCATTCCTGTCCTGGTTAGAAAATTATCAGATGTGTAACTGACTTCCAGCACATTCCAAAGTTCCTGCTCATCTTCCGTTCTTCTTTCGTTTATGCAGATCCGCACTAATTGCAATAGGTAGATGGCTATGCAATTATTACAGCTATGATTGACTGATCTTGTCCACAGCCTAGATATGATGCTTGTTAGCAACCAGCTTAGCTCCCACTCCCATTCGCTTGCACAAATTTGGGCCAAATATGAAATAGTTGGCGTTGTGCCCTGTTTTGATGATTTAATTTACAACTTGCTTTCATTAATCCATTCCGCTGAAATAACCACCAACCATTTTCTCTTTTTACGCAATTTTGATGTTGTGTGTTTCAATAAACGCTGTTAAGTTGCAGAAAGCCAAACCTATATTAGAGATTGTACTTCCTTCTCTTTGCTTGGCTATTATATTTGGGAGTTATTTTATTGCTACTTTGCATCAGCGTTGATGCCAACCGCCACAGGAAAGCAAACGTGCTGCCGATTCTTTTGAAGCAAATACGTGCCTTTCTCACCAGCTGACAATCGATCGTTCACAACGTAAGAAATGAGATTCTACACCACGTGCGTAGTAATAACAGTAACATTGACATCGTTTGTCATTTCCAAATAATTACTGTGGTTACTTTACGCATAGGATCTATTTTTCAATTTCGTCCACCATAACAGATAACTTTTGGCAAAACGCAACCGGATTCCCTAATAGAGCCTGCCAGTGATTTCGAGATGAACGTGAGAGAAGTTGTCTTTTATTCCTTGTAAATACCTAATCCATACCTTAATGCGATTCGTTGTGTCTCCTAAACGGTATCCAATCTGCCCCATATAGCAGCCTGGGACCGAAGGCAGAGGAAGACAATAATGCGATATCTTTGTGATGTTCAACAATTTATCATAAGTTAAGCAGAAGGAATTATGTGCTGCCAAAGAGTCTCCTCGCAGTTCATTCGTGCACTTGAACTAATATCCATTCCTACTCAGCTTTGGCGCGTGTCTATCGCTTCATTCCTATTAAGCATTGCAGCGCTAGCTTCATCCAATTACAGGTGCACCACGGCATGCCAACCATCTCAGGCTAACAAATTTTAGCTTAAAGCCTAAGCTAGCCATTCTGCACACAAGCATTAGTGAAATGAATCGGCGTTTACCACTGACTCACGCGATCCCATTGTAAGGTCGCGACAATGTCACTTAGTGCAAGTTTGTTTTTCATAACAAAGATATGAACATCAGAACGCATTTACATGCAGTAAATTAGAACCGTTCAGTATTGAACTATTAAGCGTTTGTGAGCAACTGCAGGGCATCCCTTATCTTTACACCGCTCAATGTTGGCATATACGAGGTGTGTTTAGAGAAACTACGTGTTTAGTCCATTTTGGCTCTGGCATTAATTTTTCCTTGATTTGGCGACCGACACAAACTGCATTATCGCACCGACACCGCGCAATTTGGAGTTGAATAATTTTGCCGAGACATGCGAATGATGTGCTGCCCTCATCGCGCTTGTACATTTGTAGATACATTTGCTGGCTCCTCACTACTGCACAAATGTCGGTCTTTAGTCTACACGAGAATCCCGTTTATTGCCAGTTGTGAAACATTTGCTCCATTTTCACTTGTAGCATGCTAATGAGTTTTGTAACTTTCGTGAATATCTCTTTAAAAAGGTATTTGTCCTTTACTGAGAATCCTCGCATAATTCAACAAAAAGTCATCTTATTTACATCCACTTGCATCGAAAATGTCTTTAAAAGTAGTCCTTTAAAGTGTTATTTGGAACAAGTAAAAACAAGATTGTACGTTGATAACCGGTAAAGAAAGACCTCATGGCTCTATACTATGTCTCTGATCAATTGGTATTTCGTGTTGGATGTTATGTTTCATGCCGAGTGCTCTGATGCCTTTGGAGAGCAATTGATTTGACCTGCAAACAAATGGTGCGTTGTACGCGTATCATGTGATGGCAAGCGTGGATGAGTGAGAGCGGACTCTTCGGTAACACGAAGAGGAGAGGTGCGAAATCCTTTGAGCATCTCAATCTGTTGTAGGTGAGCGAACGCTGCAACTGTTCTAATTTTAATAAAATTCTTTTTCACTTTACCAGAAGCAGTGCCAAAACTGAAAAAGTTGATCACTAGTAGATATACGACGCCCGATTTGGCTTTTAAACAATGCTGTTAAATACCATCGTGCTAAATCAGCCATCCAAGTTTGAGAAAGTCCATTTTGTGGCAATCGTTGACAATGTGCTCACTTTGACTTTATGTGCACCTCAAGACGCCGCGTGAAACATGACTGCTGCTACAGAATCATGGCGGTGAATTATTCTCGTCAAGCTAGGGTTATCACCGTAAAGCATTGGCTCCATTGCTCTCTGTTGGTCTCGTAAGTTCCCTATACTTCCCTCACTTTTCCACCAACAAGACATTAATAAATTATAAACTTTCTAATTTCGCATGATTTTTGAGCTTTAGCCCCTGATGAGGTTAGCATTGAATCATGATGATGACGTCCACCGAACAACATTATTTCCCATGGAAGCCTTGCCATTACTTCCACACTTCTATGCAACATATACATTCACACATTTGGGGAATTCACAAAATCATAACTACAATTTCTTTACAAAAATAGTTTTTTTGTGAATCATTTAAAATCATAAATATCATTTGTTCGTAGACACGAAGCTCAAAATCAATGATTTTACACGATTCGCATTTTATCAAAATTATGTGACTGCGTTTCATATTGTCTCGCGAGAATTCGCCTTAATTAGAGAAGTTTTCTGCACAACTTCCCTTTCCATCCCCCATCGTCTGCGGTCATAGGCTCAAAGCTAAAGCCGACATTTCAGAAAAGCTAACATGCGACTTGTGATCGTTATGCTAAACCCGTTCTGCTTCACCAATCACCACCGACTGCAGTTCTAACTACATGCTTGGCATTATATTCGTGAGTGTAGGTACGACCTCTTCTTCTGACTCCATTTTTTGCTGTGGCACCCCAAGGGCTATAATGTGGAAGGAAACAGTTGAGTAGACAATGAAAAATGCCTTGTGTACAACATTCCCACACCGACGACGTCTCAACTCCTACGTCCCCTCATGTCCTCAGAACAACTGATTCTCGCATCACAGTGACACATTTGCGCCGGATCTTATTTTAGTAATTAAAAGCGCAAAACCTTGCATTCTGCGGTTGTCACTACTGGTTACCGTACTCGGAGTTGATTAATTTTTGTGCGTTTCAGTTAACTTCTGATAAAGACGTAAAAATGAAAAGAAATGATCGGTAACTTTCTCGCTCGAAACTTGACTGGTTAATAGAGATGAGTAAATCCAGCTCATCAGTAGCTTTGACCTCGTCGGCGTAAATGATAGCGTTGGGTAGTCTGCAATGGGCTTATTGAATAGGAAACTGAAAGACTAAAGGCAAAGGCCGTCAACAATTCATCTTGAGGGCCGATATCTGCATTGGCAGCACATTCAGTGGTGTCACATGCTAATGGCACAGCAAAAAGCACTGACAGGGGTTGAGAATTCGGAGAAATTAAAGTGCTTTAAAATCGGTTGAGAATTATTATTTGCGTGACTAACTCTTCACTCATTTCAAAAATCACGCTTACCTTCCGCTTTTTTTGTTTGTGGAGACCCACATTGCCTAAAATAGGTAGATAGCGAACCGACCATTACAGCTATGGTCGACCAATCTTGTCCACAGCCTAAGCATCAGGAGTGTGAGCACACACCACTTAGGTTCCACTCCAACCTCGTGATGAATAGTGCCTCGCTGAAGTCATTGTCAGCCACACAACTTTCCTCCATTTCTCACAATCTAAGCCCACTTTAAATCAGTTTGCGTGAATTTGCATAAATACCTTCTGAGAGATGGTAATGTGCGGGGTGAAAGGGAAGAAGGGGATGTGTTTTCCCCAAGAATAGGAGTGCACGAGCTGTAGAGACAGTGTCGATGCTGAGGATTCGTCTCCACAATGAAACATGAAATAAGAGCACATTGCAAATAGGCCCAATATTTAAAACGTCCACTATAAAAGAACGGAGGCTTGCTCAACTAATGAGCCAGTGGAGAGTATTCAATGAAAGTTCTCTGCTTTTGCGCTCGTAGATGAATTACATCCCATGCATTGTTGCATTTGGGATGTTGACAGGGGGTAAGGCTAATCGGTTTCGAAAAGATCTGTGTAGTGGACTATTGAAAATTGTGCTTGAACCCAAACAGCTGTGTAAGCAAAAGTGGTTTCAGCCAGTATTTGCCCCACTCTCTTTTCATCGAATGGTTTGTCAAGACTCATATGAATACGTGTTGTCGAGGAACTAATAAGTGATGCGATGTGACATGTCTACATGCCAGAGTGACAATGGGCTATGTTTAGCAAGGTGATCATGTTCGCAATGGTAAATTTTTAATTCCAATGAATTTCGACCAATAAAAGTCGACCACGAATGCATCATTTCCATCTATTCTGATGTGTAGATGATATGCAGGATGAGTGGATGGATGGTTACATGGATGGCCGGTTGCAATACGCATTCAGGAATACGAGAATGTCTCTAAACTCGCCTAGCAAATGCTTTAGAACTTGTAAGATGCAGGCTATAAGATGGCAATTGGAATCACTAGACTTACTCAAACATCAAGCTTGATTGATCCTTTGCGTGTTTTATATTAACGCTTGTGGACTTTTAGCAAACGACTACGTTCAAACTTTCTCCTTTTTATCCATTTGAAGGCCTTTTGGGAAAAGGTGGTTAAGTCGAGAAAGAGATCTAAAATGGACAAACTTGAATGATTAATTCTTCTAAAATTGCGTTGCCACACCACATCAAAGATGCAATCCGTTAGTCAACTAGTGAATGCGATGCATTGCAAACGTGGTAGCGAGATTCAGTCTTTATCGCAGTAGCCGCGTTTGCTTTGTCTAAGCGATGTTTCAGTGTTGCGGTCACTAATATGATTGATGTAGAAATTTTGTATCAAAACCATAAAAGAGCTAATCTGGTGGGGATAAGTAACGATTACACAGGGGTAAAATGACGAGTTATCATAATTAATCACAATTTAACTTTTGGCATTTTTGCAAAGATATTGAACTACGTTGTTGCTCTTTTTGTACACTCAGTGAAAGTCATAAAGGATTGATAAAGCGGTATTCTTTGTATTGTTCCAAAAGTAAATGCATTTGTTTTAAAATACCGAAAATGGAAGTTGAGGCAACTTAATGCCATTTGTTGAAATGACCAAGAATGGTGAGGTGAGGATGTTGCCTTGAATAGGATCAGATAGGAAATGCACTTCTACAAAAATCATGTGGTCTTGAATTTGCGGCATGAATGTCTGTGGGTCTGAGACAGTAGTTAGATTCTTGTTATGAAGGCACTGCTTTTCATGCAAACACCGCCGAGGCAGGATTCAACTTTCAGTCACTCCAAACAGGATATCTGCATACCGAATGTTGCAAGTTTTGTAGTGTCGCCACAAAAGTCACTTTGTTCACCACACCTTAAACTCAAAAATGTTCTGGTTGATGCACACAGAAACATACTGAATCTAGGTGACTTTGGCTTGGCAAAATCTTTCGGTTACCCACTTTTGACGTTAATCAACAAAGTAAGTTCTCCGTTCTTCAGAACTCGTTAAATATTCATTTGACTAATAACTGTGTATCGTAAGTTGCTCTTCTGACGCTCTCCAATAATAATAAATTGGATCCCCTTATCTCCTTTAATCAGTCGACTCACAGGCAAGAAAACCACCGAATCACTTCTTTCACTTTTTGTCTTTGGCAGAAGAAGGGCTGTGGGGCAGTGAACGGAACACACTGAACTGATTCAACTCCGAATGCGGTAAAGAGTAGTTACCACCGTAGAATGCAAAGCTTTTTCGTCATTTGCCTGATATTTCCTTGAGCTTTTGATTGCTAAAATAAAAGTATGGCATAAATGTGTCACTGTGATGCGAGAATCAATTGTGTTATGGAGATGAGGGGCCATGCAAGTTTAGACTTCATCGGTGTAGGGATGTTGTACACAAAGCATCTTTTGTTGTCTACTTTTTAGATCGCTCATTGAGATTTGGACTTACACAGTGAGGTTGCGCCTTCACCCACTTGTATAATGCCAATCTTGTAGTATGAACAACAGTCGCTGGTGATTGGTGATTCAGAACAGGTTTAGCACAACATTGACAAGTCATATGATAGCTATCGTGAAATGATGGCTTCAGCCTTGAGCGTATGAACATAGACGATGGGATAGAAGGGGCCGTTGAGCAGAAAACTTCACCAACAAAGGCGAAGTTGCGCGATACAATACGAAAGCGAGCGTATAATTTTGATAAACTGTGAATCATCATTTGTCTTCAAACAAATGATGTCGATGATTCCAAATGATTTGTAAGCGAATCATTTTAAAAGTTGCAGTCATGAGTTTGTGAATTCTCCAAGCGTATGAATTTTGATGTTGCATAGAATTGTGGAATTAATGGCAAGGTTTTTATGAGGAATCACGTTCTTTGGTGGACGTCATCATTGAAAAACGATAGTGTTACCGTCAGCAGCTAAAACTCATTAATTTTGTGGTTTCTAGAACTTTTCAAGTTATCAACGACTTGTTGGCAGGAAAGTGAGAGGAGTATAGGGCGTCCACAAGAACAACTTGGAGCAGTGGAGCCATTGTTTTGCGGCGATGAACTCAGCCTGGCAAGGAGAATTGACTGCGACGACTTTGCAACAGCAGTCATGTTTCACGCAGCACTCCAAGGTGCGCATTAAGTCAAAGTGGGTAAATTTTCAATGATAGCCAAGAAAATGGACTTTTCTCGATTGGAATAGTTAATGTGGCACGATGGTATTCAACAGTGTCGTTTGAAGGCCAAGTCTAGCGTCGTATGCCTATTAATGACTAACAGCCTCTTCGGCTTTGACATTGCTTTTGGCAAAATGGAAAAAGGAGTTAGTTACACTTGAGTCAGTTGCATCGTTTATTCACCTACAACCGACGGAGGTACTCAAAAGAGTTTGCATTTCTCCCACTGGTGTTACTGAGGAGCCTTCTCTCAGTCACTCACGCTTGCCAACACATGATGCGTATAGAACGCACCATTTGTTTGTGGGTCAAATCAAGTGCTCATCAAAGGCATCATGGCATTCGGCATAAAGCACAACATCAAGTACGAATTATCAATTGACAAGAGACAGTTTAGAGCTGTGAGGCCTTTCTCCAGCGGTTATAAACTTACACTCTTCTTTCACTTTGTTCCAAATGACATTTTACAGGGCGACTTTTAAAGACACTTTCCCGATGCGAGTGATTTTGAATGAAAAGGCATTTTTTGTTATTTTGTGAGGTTTTAATAAAGAACTAATGGTTCTGGAGTGATACTCACGAAGGTTGCATAATTTGTTGGCATGCTACAAGTGAGGATGGAGCCAATGCTTTGCAATTGGCAATGAACGGGACTTTCGCGAACACTTTAGGCGGACATTTATGCACTAGTGAGAAACCAGCGAATGTGCTTACAACTGCACAACCATGATGAGGGGAGCACATCATGAGCAAGTTGTGCGGTGTCAGTGCGATAACACATTTCGTGCTGGTGCGCCAAATCAGGGGATAATTAACGCCAGCGCTAAAATGGACTAACCACGTAGTATCTCGAAAGCACACCTCAAATGTGTCAGCATCGAGATGTGTAATGATGGAGGGCGCCCGACAGTTGCTCACAAACACTTAAAAGTTCATTCGTAAATAGTCCTGCCATACCATATGCAAATATGTTTTGATGTCTATATCTTTGTTATGGAAAGTGACTTGCAATAATTGACACCATCACGACCTTACTATGGGATTACGCAGGCCATTGGTAAACGCCGATCTACTTCACTAATGCTTGAGTGCAGAATGGTTGGCTTAGGTTCTAAACTCTCATTTGTCAGCCTGAGATGGTTTGCACGGCATGGAGCACCAGTGGTTCGATGAAGCTAGTACTATAATGCTTGACAGCAACGAAGTGCTAGACACGCGCGAATGCTGAGTGGGAGTGGATATTATTTTAAGTGCACGAATGAACTGCGAGGAGACTCTTAGGCAGCGCACAATCCCTTCTGCTTGACTAATGATCAAGTGTTGAACATCGCAAAGATATCGCATTACTGTCTTCCTCTGCCTTCGGTGCCAGGCTGCTAAATGTAGTAGAGTGGATACCGCTTAAGATGCACTAAGAAGTGCAATGACGTATGACTACTACTACTACTAACGGTCGAAGTTTTATGAGTGGCTAAAGAGATATCTTCCAATTCCATCTCGGGATCATGGGCAGATGCTGTTAACAAATCCGGTCGCATTCCACGCAAAGTGGGCTCTTGTGGTGAACAAAGTTAAAAAAAATAAATCCTCTATGCACAGATGCAACAGTCATGCTTTGGAAATGACAAACAATGTCAATGTTACTGTTGTTACTACGTACGTGGCATTGACTCACGATTCTTAGTTTGAAAATAAGCGGTTGCCGGCTGGTCGATAAACCACGAATTTGCTTAAAAGAATCGACAACACGTTTGCTTTCCCGTGGTAATTGAATGTTTGTTAAGTCTGGTGGTTTAACATGCAGCTATCGCTTAAGCATTGACGTCAACACGGATGCAAAGCCAATTAAAGTCGAATGATAAAGTAACTCACAAGTACAGAAGCCAAACAAAAAAGAGGTACAACTCCCAAAATGGATTTCCGCCCATGCATTGAGATTAACTGCATGTGGACCGAATGGCAACATTAGCAACCAGTAAAACCCAAACGACCCTCTTTGCTACCATTAACTTCGCAAAATGTGATTAAATCGAATCCGCTGAGGAAAAAGTGTGATGTGGGGTACAGTCGTTTGAGAAAATAATAACGAGGCAAATGTAACGATGGTAGCATGCGATACCATCTTTGCCACCTAAGCTCAATTAGAAGCGAAGCAAATTTGGTAGCGCGAACGATTATGTCAATCATACCCTCCTTATCTTTGTGCCACAAATGGTAGCTCTTTGCTAATTCTCTGTGTCACAAATGGCTTCGTACATGCCGCTGAAGGTAAAGACTTGATGAGCTGCCACTCAAAGCATTTGCACCGCTGAGGACATCGTCTTGCTTTTCGTCGTTATGGCTTTGCCATGGGCAATGCTGGAATATCTGGGGTAGTAGACATTTGTGAACCCTTTATTCGTCTGCATTGGAAGCATGCTCCAAAAATGACGTAAACAAGGGTTTATTAAACTTACTACTTCATTTTACCTATAGGAACATCGTAATAACCATGATAATCATACAAAAATGACAAGGGTTTGACGACTCCCATTAGGCAAAGCATTACATTTTGACCTTTTAAGAAGCCCCATTGTTTCATTTTTTCGAAAATAGAAATTACGCTTTATGCAATTTGGTCGCACAATTTTTTGCCACTAAACTAACAATTGAGCAGAGCGTTATTAAAATGTTTTACCCAAATTTTTATTCCTAATAAGCTGATACATAAGATTCTAAATGAGCGTTATTCCGCAAAATGAAAATCGGTAGAACTGGTGGGGAAATTTTGAAGTTTTATTACGGACTGACCTGCTCCCAGGTTAAGTAAGGAAAGTACATGGACATTCTCCAAGTTCGTCTGCAACTTACAAAATGAATGCAGGGCTCATGGAAACAAGCAGGATGAGGCGAAGGATGATCATTGAATCGTAGAGTATAGCGTGGTTGGAGGAGGGGGGCACAGTGGGAGAGCACTGGGTTCGACCGCCTCTTGGGCAAGCGGCTAATCGAGGCTGTACCATCAGCTAACTGACATAATTTGTCTTTATGCCGCAGAACTTCTTAACGATAATGGGTGGTCAAACTGAGCGACTACACTGGACGTTTGTCCAACCATGACCCCATATGGGGGTAGACCATGACAAGTCCCTTCTCTTACAGTTCCCTAGCATACTTCTCATCATTACGGCTCACTTTTTGGTGATATGAAACAAAGTTTGTGACGAGGGTCCTCTCTCGCTGGCCAATGACGAGGTGGGTTAAGATGCATAGTAACCACAGTAATTATTTGGAAATGACAAACGATGTCAATGTTACTGTTATTACTACGGAAGTGGTGTAGAATCTCAAATCTTACCTTGAAAATAAACGATTGTCAGCTGGTGAGAAAGCCACGTATTTGCTTCAAAGGAATCGGCAACATGATTGCTTTCCTGTGGTGGTTAAAATCAACGCTGACTAAAAGGCAGTTAAAGTAGAGTAATAAAATAACCTCTCGCGTGGTACCCACACACCGCACCTAGTCTTCCATGTGTGCCCTTCAAGCACAAAGTCGTGCTCCCTGCTCGCATCCTAAGTGAACGCATAGTCCACGTTGAAGAGCAGTTTTACCACTGTCATCGACTGTTTATAGTCAGCAAACCATGCACAGGATGCCAATGCGCATTCTGCAACTGCAGCTACTACCCGCTTGCCCTGCACTTTTACCTTTGATTCATCTTTGGCTCGTACCTTAACTTGGTCTGTAGTCAGCTTTCCTTAGATGTACCTCAGCTGCGAGACACGTAGGAAGATAGGTGATGCGAATT
Source organism: Taenia hydatigena (assembly GCA_036345935.2). Classification (NCBI taxonomy): domain Eukaryota; kingdom Metazoa; phylum Platyhelminthes; class Cestoda; order Cyclophyllidea; family Taeniidae; genus Taenia; species Taenia hydatigena. The sequence continues at coordinate 64,323 of JADWOT020000420.1, forward strand.
TCCTTCATATGACAGCAAACACTCATCGTACAGCCAAGTTTGAGGCCAGAAACTTTTCCACCTCTCATTTGGTGGCATGAAATAGCTTTTGGTCAGCGACATTGAACACCTTCAAGGCATGCGTTTACACCTGCCCGCCTTTATGGGCCATCTTTGCACCACGAAAAGCTTTATGCAATTCACTTGACCACTTGCAGCTGCTCAAAGCTGTCAATGGGAGGAATGCGATGCATTATTGTAGGGGCATTGCTACATAATCTATTGGAAATCTCCACTGACAGCTACCACCGCTGGCTACCATTCGTGCGCCTGATGGAACACTTTTGTCAGACTGAAGAATTCAGACCGACCCTCTTTTTTAAAATGCCGACTCGGAATTAAAAAGACACTGGATCCCTTTCTTTGTCCTTTTAATCCCCTATCCCTTTACGCTATGGCGTAATAGCATGATTCATGCAAAGATTTTGTCACTTTGAACGCTTCTTTTCATCTAAATGTGGGCAATGTCAGGTAGAAGGTAATATGAGTAGGCATGAGGGGCGCGACAGTTGTCTCTGTTACTTTACTTATGTAAAATCATTAGCAGGAAGTAGTGCACACTGATAGTACCTGCAGCCACAGTCAGAGAAGTCTTTTCTGCCAGTCAACGAGGGAGCTGCAGTACCAACTAATTGCATATACAAATGTCTGCATTGATGTCCTCACAACGAGATTGGCAACGTTAATAAAAATGAGGAATATATTTTGGCCCCATCAAGGAGTGACTGTGGTATACCCAATCGGCTTGTTAAACGAGCATCCCTCGCCGTCGGGAGTAAAACATAGACTAGGTGCCTAGTTACTCGTCGATTCACCGGGTGAGAGAAGCAGTGGCAAGTGGCGTATGTGATTACCTCTGGCATTCGTGACATTAGTGGAATCGTAATGCAACCGATAGAGGAGTATTGTCTCACAGAAACTCCAGCACTGCTATCCTCAATCAACATGAATTCCTCCGGTCTACAAACTGCCTGAAGGCTAGATCACTGGCAAGTCCTGTTGGCCAGTGGACAGCCACACTCAAGCCTTAGATGTCAGCCTAATGGTCTACCTATTGACAGACTAGTCAACTGTTTGAATTGCATCTTAGTCAACGCAAACATAATTCAAAACTTGTGTCATCCAAAATTACACTGGAGGGATCATAAATGCTTTGGATAGCAAGTAGTCATCTCACATCCATCCCCTAAAAGCTCAGAAATGAGCTTTAAGCAGTCACTGTTGCCTAATTTGGTGTTACGACGTTACTTTTGCTATCTAAACACCTTTAAATGTGCACGCGTTCAGCTACCACTCTCTCATCGAATAGCACATCAGTAGTACGATCACTAGGCCGTGTCTCACCTACTTATATCGCCTTACCCACCTAATTCGACTGTCCAATTAATTTGTAGTGCTCTCAACAATCCACTAGTCAGCCAGCCAGCCAGCTAGCCACGTTAATGTTCAAGTAAGAGGATTGATTCGGTCTTAATTAACTATCATCAAAGTTGTCAACTGACTGGAAGAAGGTGTCGGTGCAAGTGGGCTTCCTTGAAGGTAGTCATACACAGTAGATTGGAAAGGAGAGAATTTGGTTTTTGCTTACTTCGGTAGCGTTTCCATGTCACTACAATCAAGATTGCCCTCTGCTGCAGTCTAACAGCCACCATGTGGTATGCTATGCTGCTGGAGAATCAAAACAGACCAAATGACTCACTCGATTTTCTATCCAACCAAGCAAGCAACAGTTTGAGAGGGATCACCTGTAGGCAATACATAAGTGTTCTACTCACACGTGGGTGATTTTAGGTAAAACTGAGGCTTTTAAACACATTGTGAAAAAAAAACAGATTTCAACAAAAGGGGCCTAATCAATTTATGTGCCATTTTCATGGGATTTGCTTACTGCAGTTTTTTAGGAAGCATTGGTAAAAGCACCCTGTGAAGGAGGGAAAGGTAGGTGATTCAAAGTGCGTAAAGTCTGAAGCAACTGCCCATATCTCGTAAAGTATTTTATTGCCATGCGATCATCATGCCACCATTTGGGTCGATATGGAACAGCCAATAAATGGGTAGCCTCATGCTTTCATTGACATTGATAGCTATCACTGGAGTTATCCTTTTGCTAAGCATTCGCTGCCATGAACGCACGTGATGTTCAAGTCGCCGTCTTCGTTGCCGTGTAAGTTATTGGGTGACTTAGCAGTCGAACCAGCCACTTGATTAATAAACTATTCAAGTGACTAACAGTTTGAATAAAGATTATTCCTTGCCAGCAGCTGACACATTGCCTGCGTTCTCTGGAGTGCGCAGACAGACCTAATTGTTGGAAATGACTGTGACTCCAGATTGTTTAGCTCTTTAGCATGCTAGTTCATTAAACGGTAGCAACCTGCTTCACTTGGTTATCCAATGAGTACGTTGCGCTCTTAACAATCTAGTAGCCAGTCAGTCATTTGGATCGGATTCAAAAGCTGTTGTTCATAGCCTGACCAGGCGATTAACCAAATATCCATCTAACCAACAGCCCAAGTTTAAATATGGATAGGCCGTGAAAATAGCTTCACTGAACGGCCTTTCGAATGTGCTTCATCGCCTTTTTCCTTATATTCAGACAAGTCGTTTATTATTAGTAAAATGAAACATTTTGGAGTGAGTTCCTTCACACTGAATTGTAAGCTCGGCTGCCAGCGATCAAAGAATGTCGTCTTTGTTGATACAACTGCGCAAATCCCCTTTGCTGTATCGACAACTTTGCTCCAAGTCACATGAGGGAGCAAACTGCACTTCTCTCAACTATTTCAAGCACCAAGAGGAGCAAACGACGCAAAATATAGTTCAAGTTGCTCTGATGTGGAAATGCAACAGCTGATGCCAATGTTGAATGACCTCAACCTCGTTTATCAATTCATCGCCACTCATGCAGATTTGATGCCTGGTCAGTCGCCCTAGTTTTTCTTGCCATTAATGTCATTTCGACGACCCAGTTCAAGGGCTAAAGTAGTCGAATATCAGAGCAGTTTGCAGGTGGAAGTGATCACATGATTTGTTGGACGCCCTTTCTTCACGATGTACCATACAAATCGAAGTAGAATTCTACTCATTGTAGCATTTGAATTCGGGATACCGACAAGTCAGTGTGAATCAAGCAGTGTAGCCTAGATGAACAATGTCGACGACATTAAAATGGTGAGGTATTCTTAGCGCTCAGACACATTAAAGTGCTGGAATAGTCCCTCGTACCCTGCAATACATCTGCCATGTCTTACTGATGCTGGCATCTCGAATAAGAGGATTTGATAAGTCCACTCTAACGAAGTTGTTTTATCAGGCTACAAATAACACTCACGAGAGGTAGCCAATGGTGGCAGCTGTAAGTAGAGGTTCCTGAAAGGTGTTGGTCTTTTGTCTAAATTGACAGCTTTGAGCAACTGTAAGAGATCACCGGGGTAAACGGGTATAAGCGCATGTCTTGGAAGTGTTCGATGTCTTACTGACCGCAAGGCCAAATCATGACACCAGCTGACCGAGACACAAGGTTCTGCTCTTGCGCTTGCCGTGTAAAGGTCAATCGCACCCGCTTCCCTCCTTCTTGTCAAGCAGTTGAGGTTCATTTAAGGGTAGTTTACGCCATGACAGCTAAAACACAAGTAAAGGGTGAAGTGAGGTTGCAGAATGCTATTGCTGCAAAGCATCATTGCGCATTGGAACCCTGTGCATAGTTTGCTGACTGGAAGCAGTCATTCGTTCATTCATTCCAACATTCTAACAGTCCTCCCTGGAGGACTGGTTAATGACACACCACTTTCATTTTCCCTTCCCCTTCTCCTGCTTATTGCCCTGCTGGGAAAGAATGGCGAATCGCGATAGTACTTGCCTCAAGGCCTTAAAGATGAGAGCAAGGAGGAGGTTTACAACACTGCTCCTCAAAGTGGACTATGCGTTCACTCAGGATGCGAGCAGGAGCACGGTACTGTGCTTGAAGGACCTGCACGGAAGACCGGGTGTGGTGTGTGGGTGCTACGTCGGTGTAGGGAATCGACATGAATTTTGCACTGTACTGCTTACCTGTGAGTATCAAAGTCAAAGGGACGGATTACTCACCCTCATTACCTCTACCTAACCTTTTTACGCCCATCTCACTACCTTCTCGTCCGCACAATACCCGTCTCTCAGTTACTGTTGCCACATGGCGTAGACTTCTCCAGTGTACACATGTCGCTATGCACTTGTCCACAGTGACTGCAATGTCTCGAGCCGTGTCGAATGCGTGGCCTAATCATACTATCAGGTAGCCACCACTCCTTAGTCAGTCGACCAACTCGCTACATGTTCAGGGTTAAGAAATACGTCATTTGTCCCAGATGATCACTCAGACCCCTATCCAGAGGTCGATTCTTACGTCACTTGACCCTGATTTTCACCTTGAATCCAGACAATGGGTCTAATTTCACGTCTTTTTACCTGCATATTGGACAGGGGTCTAGCATTGCTCCGTTCCTACCCATTCTCACTTATTATTTTGCTGTGAATGAGTGGCGGATTGCAACGGTGATTGAACGAAAGTCCTGCTTTTAGGTTTTATTTTGAGCTTTTCTGACCAGAGCTGACCCCTGGTGTCTACTAAGTAAAAGTTGCAGCTTGTTAAAACGGAGTCCACGTTCAGTGATATAGACCCACTCCGATCTCATCTTTGTCAATGCCCACCACTCACACTTCACCATAGAGTGCAAGGGATAACACAGTGCGGATGTAGAGATGGGCTCACTTCACCAACATATCAACAGGTAATTCCTTTACACTTTGAGTCCATACTATTTGTGAGAAGACAAGGCAGTGACTGAGGTTTGCAATGTTTGCTGCTAGGAAAACGGAGACATTTGGCTACACAATCACAAAGCGAAGCACAATTGAATGTCTGCAATGCTAATGGAGTTGGACAAAGTCCTACTTATCACAAAGGCAATTTCGCATTAAATAGGACATGTGTGAAGGAAGGTGAACAGCAGCTGTGATACCAAGAGAACGGACGTGTCTGCCTATCAGTACCAAGTCGACTTGACTGAGACATGATGTGGTACAGAGTCTTATGCTAGATTTGCGGGTTTAGCAAATACCCTCATATGTGAATATTTAAAAGCATATGCTGACTAGAGTGAAGCATAAAGAGGTAACTTACAGGTTGGCGGCGTGAACGCTCCATGCAAGACGAAAGGTATTAATAAGATTAGGCTTATCTGAGGCAAAATCATTCCTCAAGAAATAACTCACATTTACATTCCACACGCACTTGTGCTTTAAATGTGTTGTTAGCCAATGGAATGGCCCTCTCTTGACCTACGAACCAAGCTATGTGCATTCACACACACCGCACACTCCTAGATCGTTGAGTCGTTTGATCCAGTGTGCCGGGTAGTCTAGTGAGGATGCCTGCCCTATTAGCATAACGTTCACCCTCAACTATGTGACTAGCTACAATATTGTGGGTGCGTGATTTGCGCGGACTAACGAAAAGTTAACATGAGCACTAAATCCTTGGAAGTAAATTGGTTAGCAGTAACAGAATCAGTGAATGAAGATCCGTCCGTTGCAGTGATTGCAGTAGCTGACGCCGAGCCATTGGCTTGGGCATTGCAGAATTGGTAGTAGATCCACTCAAAAGATTGCTCTCCCTCCTCCATTTAACTTTGAACACACTATCATAATATGTTAATTCCCACATGTCAAAGGGCTCGTGGCGGTGCATAGTAGATGGGTCTGTCTCACTGTCTGTGGTCGTTTTCATGGTGGGGAACGATGGGGGAAACAGTGGCCAAAGCGCTCTGATCTAAGCTTCTATCCTATTTTAGTGGTCAATTTTGATCCCTGAATTAGACATTGACTAAACGACTAGAATCGACTAATCTTTTGAGCATTCAAGCATAGTGAAGCGGTTTATTGTGCATATTAACAACGGTAAGGCGGGTTTTATTGAACTAAATAATGGAATTGACTTTGGGCCCAATGGAGCAATCCATGGCATATCTAGGCATTCACCTAAATAAAAAGGATGAGAAAAATTGTCTCTTATCATATTTGGAAATAAGTCAGCATTCAATGCAGGTACATACCCAAGCAGCTACAAACTGTCACCCTGCTCTTACCGAGCCATGAGGTGGCGCATTCCTTACCGGGTGAAATTTGATCGCATGAAAACCTCATGCCTCGGTACTTCATTCTTAAAAGGCTACATCTTAAAAGAATTAAATAATCTGCCTAGCAGTATAGCCCACTCCTTGACTATCTGTTTAGTTTTACGAACAAATTTATTCCATTGAGGCTGTTCTTTTACTTTGAGGCAAAACCTTCGGGCCGTGCTGGTGGTTTCTAAGACCTGCACGAAGGTAAGCAGCCTGCTCTCTAGTACAACTTCAGCTTATTTTTACGTCAACGAAGATCCGCGGTACTACGTTCATGAGGTTTTTAGAAAACTGTTCAATTCCCTCACATTCGATGAATTTGTTGATAACCAAAGTTGAATTGATCCCACACAAGTCACCGATACGAGCAGATGGCAATTCTAACTCATGCAAATCGGCCGGGAGTGCATAACTCCAGTCAGCATCTAACTCTGCATCCAGCCTGAGGCAAAGGGGAAACGAAGCGGGTGAAAGAAAACGATGGATGATGAGCATTAATGTGAAGGTAGAGAGGACATCAGGCGAGCGTGTGACTGAGCCATCGTGAACTTGTGCGCCATCGGCTCACGTGCAGACGCACGCACACCAGCCATTTGATCTGGCGTCACATGCCTTTACTCACCTGAGACCAGAACGAACTGTTTACGCCTCTGTTCCTACATACACTCAAGTGGCAGTATCGCTTTGGTTTCGATGTGTTGGTCATCGCAGCAAATATGTGACAGTTGATGCACCAGATTTAAACCAAGACAAGTCTATTCTACCTGTTTTATCAGGGGTTGTGCCATGATTCGCGAGTAGTTGGCGCAAAGTGCAAATTGATGGCCTCCATAGAAATTGTTAAATATCCTCATTTATCATCTATCATACAAACCGTGAGTGCTTGTGCTTTCGGCTCTTTCGACATCAGAATCCCATAAAGAAACAGGTTGTTGAATGGAGGGTCGCTTCAATTGGAGCCACGAGTGTCTGTTTCTGTCTCCGTTTGTGTGCACTATAAACCCAATGTTTCAGTTGATGTTGGCAGAATCTGCACCACCTGCGAAGCAAGGTCAGTCAATTGTACCAGTCCCATCAAATGCGGTGGCATGACTTCCGTCTCTTTGGATTGGGTCGAAATGGTGGTTCATGGGCTTTCCCAAGTTATTAGCATTGTTATATCTTTAATTACACGCCATTGGCTACCGACATGAAACCCACTGCAAATACTTCAATTGGCATATTCATCACGGATGTCAAATATGCCCCATAATATATTGATGCATGCGTTGACAAATATCCCTAGAGGGGTGCATTTTTTGGTAGAAGAGGAGGGGTTAGCTGCTCTCCGTGGGAACGTTCCTCTGATTGCTGTAGCCGCCAACCTAGGGAGATCCGCGTCTGTACCCGCAGTGAACATGACAAAAATGTCTACTTCCCTTCCTGTAAGTACCACTTTAAGGATTCCTCTCCCACCACTACACTCGCTACTACTGAGGAGTCCTCTTCGGCTCCTGCAATCACAAATAACGAAGCTACCTCGATTCCTGTTGTGGCCACGATGAAGAGATCTAATTTGTCCCTGACGATCACAAAATCAAAGCGATATAAATCGTCTCTCACAATCACCACGATTGAGGTGCCCGTTTCTTCGCTTCCAACCTCCACAAATAAGGAATCTGCTTCGACCTCTGCAACCGCTACGGCATGAGCTCCCACCATGACTCTGATAAGACTAATACTGAGGGATATCCTTCGACTCCTGCAGGTGCCGCTACTAAGGAATCTACATCGGCTCATGCAATCACAGATGGCAGATCAACATCAGATCGCGTGATCCCAAAGCTGACTGTTAACACTTGACTCCTAAAATCACCACGCACTGTCGATTCGCCATGACTTTTGTAACTGTTGCAATCGTATTCACTCGTACGGCAGTGTGAACTTTCGCCTTACAGTGGATTGCGGTGTAAGCCATAGTCTACTCAATCCCTCTTAACAACCATTGTCGTTTAAAACCTTTCTATTACTACTTTCGCCACAAACACACCTATCAAATAGCACAAACTGGAATACTATTGCGTCTTCGTCCTACCATCCTTTCCAGATTAGCCACAGACGGTGGCGCATAGATGTTCACTCATTAATATTGGGCTACATACATTTTTGCTTTCATATTTGCTCGGCATCAATAAGGAGGCATTCAATGCAGTAAGCAAATTGGCTCACACTTTAGCCGTGTTCTTTGTAGAATATGTAGATTTACTTGTTAAAATGAGGTTGCTGTTTGTTACAACCTGGATAGTCTATGTGCGCAAGTGACCCGGATCCGTTCCGTCAACAGCTGGGTAGGCTGGCAATAAGGTGACCTGGGCTGACGGCTCTGATGATTAACGCAAGTGTGGTCACTACGCTCAGATGACATGCATGTATGAATGCGTGCGTGTGTCTTGCGGCTGGCCAATGGACACTGGGTCTGAGACACTTGGTCAGCTTAGTCAAGTCTGTTTACTAGTTACTGTTTGGCTGTTGGCTTAAAACGGGTAGTAGTGCACACAAAGTCCAGCTGATGCGACATTTTATTGCAAAGGAGGGTGAAACTGAGCAAAAGGCGGTTTTTTTAATGGTCTCAGAAGAAACCATGAAAGAGAAATCCTTTTGTGAGTCACACATAAATGTTATTATTGGATCGCAGACAAGAATGTAGCATGTTACCTTGAAGCCGACATGTCAGCACGTTTCACACCAGTTTGGTGTCCAGTTTCCTCCTTCAGTACACTGAGACGCAACGTCATGTTCATTGCAAATTCTTCACCTCCAACTTTCGTTCTTGCATGCATAATTATGCAGCCGGCTTCACTGCAACAATATGCATGTGCTCGTGCATTTCTACATGCTGGCTGATTCAACTAGAACTTCATGCATTCATTTCCATGTGCGTGCATGTTGACATTCGACTCCACCAAAGGCCTACATTTCATGCCTTCATCACCTTACACAACAGTGGCAACTTATCCTGGTATTTTAATGCATTGATATGCATGTGACAATGCCTAGCAGTACTGACTGTCAAAACTGCTCACCAGCAATCATGTGTGACGTATGACGATGAAGGAATCCAGTCTTTTTTTTGCCACGAAGGAGACCTTCATGATAAAATCCGTCTCATCAACACACTGCATGGTCTGCAAAACCAACTTCTTACACAAGCAATTACGGTGCGGCATGATGAATTGTGGCCAAATCAAAGTACACAACGAAAGGGATACGAAATTAGAGTGAGTGAACGTGCAAACTATGGAAAAGTACTCCAAGATGGGTGCTAGGACGGTGCTCACAACGACGAGAGACAAGGCTGCATATACATGTTCGAATGCACGCTTTGGGTAATAAGTGGTCTGATGACACCAGATTCGCAACTGGACAGAGCTATCCAACTCTCACCTAGGCGACGCAATTTGACCCTCATTTAGTTGCTCTATTTCGTTACTCTTCCCATACTAACAGATGCATCTGCCTCAGCATACCATGCTGACCCTAAAGATTGTAAATGGAGATAGAGGAGAGAACGACAGCATATATTATGCCAAAAGGATCAAAAGGCGTTTACTTAAAATTTGGCTATGGATTCTGCATTAATGTGTGGATGAAGGTGATAACGAAGGCGAAACAGCGAGAAACGAAGCAGCATCAGTGCTTAGAGTCACTGCACTGACAGATAATCTGTACAGCTAACTGTTTTCTTTTGTTTGCAAAGAAGTGCAAAAATCACCAATCAGAATGCGCACTCGCCGAAACTCGCGCATCGCTGACACTCGAGGCGATCATCATGCTTTCCAACTGCAGCATATCAGACACGCGGCATCGCACACTCTCCAACCTGGAGGGAGGAGGGGCAGAGCAAACACCGAACGAGAAAGCACCTTCCTTGAAGTCGCCTACGCGGACCTGATTCGACTCAGGTTGTTCATGTCACTTTAAATTCTACCATATTAGCATATGCGCTTTGGCCAGCAAGCCTATGTCGCATGGAGCAAAAAGGTATGTCTTGTACTATCGTTAGAATAGAAGGCAATTCTAAGACTCCGCTTTATGCATTTGCCCGCTCAGTTTCGCCTTTCCGTTTCATGGAACACTGGGTTAGCTGAATTTTACGCTCGCTACTACCAATCGTAAGCCCACAGCCAAAGAGTTACTAGTAGACAGGCTTGACTGAGCTGACCAGGTGCCTCAAGGCCAGTGCCCATTGGCCAGTCGCAAGGCACACGCACGCACGCATGCATGTGTGCATGCATGTATGGCATGTGAGTGCGGTGACGCACTCGCATTGGTCATCAGAGCCGTCCGTCCAGCTGACCTTAGCGCCAGCCTATACAACTGGGGATGGAACGCATCCGGGTCACTCACGCACATAGGCTATCCAGGTTTTAATAAATGGCAACTCAAATTTAAAAAAATAAGCCCAAATCTTCTACGAAGAGCTCAGCTATTATTAGAGCCAGTTTGTTTACTGCATTAAAGGCTCCCTTATTGATGCCCCGTAAATATGAAGGTGGTGATAGTTTTAGCCCAATGTGAATGAGTAAATGAGTATGCGTCATCACATATGGCTAACCTGGAAAAGGGTGACTTGACGAAGCCACAATAGTATCCCTGTTTGTGGCACCTAATTGATGCATTTTAGGCGAATGTAGAAATGGAAACGTTTTTTAGTCGGTAGCACATGAGTATGTTACGGCTTGCTTCACAAACTACCGTAAGGCGAAAGTGCACACAAGACGACTGTCATGCAAGTGATTTAAATTGCAACAAAGTGAAGGCGAACCCGCAATCTGTGGTGTCAGTTATGGGATTGCGTGATCCGATGTTGATCAGCCAGTTGTGATTGTACGAGCTGATGAAGATTCCCCAGTGGCTGCGACTACGAGAGTCGGCGACATCTCAGCATTAGTGCCTATCCAAATCAGTGCAGTGGTGGGTGCGACTGCCGCAGTGATTGCAGGGGTCCAAGCAGATCCCTTATTCGTGGAGGTTGTGCCAAGTATACTAAAGCATTGCACTCCTATTAATCCATTGTCGTCTTGTGACACTTGCATCTCCCACTCCCATTCTCTGACACTGGAACTGTGAAAATAAATAATACACGCTAGACCCTTTGGATAAATATTCAAGGAAGCAATTATTAGCAATAACATTATCATATTGAATGCGCAACTTCGATCTGCATGTGGCGGATCGTGCAATCTGCGTAGTCGTGCATGATATAATTTGGAGAAACAAACGTCGTGATTCATGCCACGTGGTGTGAGGACTCGAGGTCACAACGCGCCGTGTTTGAAGCGTCATATCGCTATGCCTATTAACGCCGTCGGATTGGTCGACACTGACAAAATAGGGGTGTCCGGTAGGTCTTCACGTCTATATATGCAGTTGCGTATGGTCGCAACGACTGAGGTGATACCAGTGCAGTGGGTGTGATCTGTGCTGTGGTCGTGCCGTTGGTCCGATTATCGTGTGCAATCAAGATGCGATGCGATGCGACGCTGGTCCGTGGACGAACAGAACTGCACGTAGCACCCAACACCTCCACCCACCAACTCGGAGTTGGGATGCAACCATCTCTGTGTTGTCGCGAACAGCAATGCAGGCCACATTCTCATAACGTCTACCTCTTCATCCATTCTCCTGTGGAGCGACGAGTGATGGAAGTCAGTGGAAGGAAAGTGGATTGATGTGCTCTCACACGCGTGGGTGTAGGTGCTGTGGGAAGTGGCTACAGAATCAATGCAATGTGTGCGAAGGGGACAAGGGACACGCGCATAATAGTGTGTCCGTTGAATGCTTTGCTGAGTGGCATCGACTGCAAGTGTGTGTCGATGGATGTGTTGTTGTTGTATTCGGCACCGTTCCTATTTTAGTGTGATCCGCATGAACAAATGTGGTCTTGATTTAATGGTTGACACTCTTCATTGCTGTGCTCCACACTAAAAAACGAGGTCATATTAATAAGCTTTGGACGCCTGCAGGATGTTTCAATCTCGCTGTGCAAGTGCTGCTCGCAATAATTTGGTGGAACTTGCGTAAGTGGCACTTGTTGGGGCTGTCTCATCCGTGTGTTCTACACATCTCACTGTTCCTACATAAAATTCGCTTTCGCATTAAGCGTCTGTTTTTATATGGAGACGAGTGGAAAGTTCAGTTGATGAGTAGGAAATCAGGGAGTTTTGATTGCGCGTGGATAGAAGGTGTCATGTTGGTGGTTTTGGACTGTTATGCTTGGCTTCATGGTTGGACTTCAAGTATTTACTGTGCAGCAGCAATGGTGCTCTCTTGGCGGCCTCCATTAACCAGGTGATCTGGTTGCTCAACTGTTACGCATCTCCTTCCCATGTTTATCTGGTAATGAGTTAGGAGGAGAAGAGTGAGATCATGCTGCGATGGTTGGAGCTTGCGGCATCGATGCAGTTGACGTGCTTCCCACACAGAGTATCTTCTCGTATGAATAGGGTCAGAAGTGTAGGTGCCCAATAAGGGAGGAATGTTTAGAGAGGTGCGTTGTCGATGTAGAAGGGTGAAAGCACGACACAGTTGTTGAGTGTACTGGGGCTGAATAGAGGGGTGAGGTGCGTGAATGGCACACCAAACCCAAGTTGCATTTGAGAGCACCGCTGTAGGTTGTCAGGTGAAATGCAATAGAGGAGTAGTGAACTTGACAGCTGATCAATCACTACTCGTGCGATTTGCCGAATGCCCACTTTATTTTCCTGATGACCTTTCTCAACCCAATAACCGACTTTCATTTGGATCACTCTACGGTTTTTATCTGCTCACGGTGCTTTGGCGTTTGTCAACTTAGTCGGCAAGATATGGAAGGGGTGCAGGTCACTCGTGCTCGTAAGCTCTTCTAGTCGCAGCATGCAAAATGCACATGGGAAAGGGGGCGATGCTCCATTAATTTCAATATTCTTAATTTGCAACATAAGTAGTGCTGGCTTTCTCTCCCATCCAACCTCAACTAACTGTCCATTTCTCGTGCAATTAAGCCCACGTCACTCTCTGCCATTAATTTGGCAGCAAAGCGCCCCGAGTGTCCTCCTACCGTCACCTATAAATTACTACCTCCGGTGATCATATACAGGAAGTATGTGATTGTTGCCTACACTGCTCTTGAAGCCATTTGCTGCGGTACCCACTCTTTGGGTTAAATAATTAGTGAAAATAAACCACAAAACCATATAAAACTGCACGTTCTGGTTAATGATTCATTCAGTAGAACCGATATTGAATATGCTGACGTCAATCCTTGGTGCTTAACGGCACTCCAAATGTTTAGCAGCAATATTGCTACAACACACAGCAATGAGATCCAGACTTCGCAGGTCTCTTTGAAATTGAGTCCAAATTAATGTTTTTGAGTCTTATTCACATTTATCACTTGTAATGCGTAACTGGACCCAGTAATGTGTAAGATGTCTAAATGTTACCCCTGTGTTAAAAGGTACTGAAAAAGCTAATTAGAGAGAAAAAGTATTCTTGCACCAATCCCATACTAGCGCATTATTGACAGTCGTTTGTTCACCATAATGGGTTTGATAAAATAATGTAAAATAAGTTTGCTTAGTGTTTCGCCTAAATGTTTGACCGCGATGAACCATGAAAATAAAGAAATGAACAATCGATTCCTCGCCGTTTTATTTAAACCTGGCATAGTTTTAATGATTGCGCACTTCAACAAGACTGACTTAGTGCTCCCACAATGGCATTATGATGAAACCGGAGGTGCAACGATTATATCAATTGTGCCTAACCATTGGAATGCAATGTAATTGCATTTAAGATCTTTTTCGAGAGCATAAGCATCGTTTATGTAATTGCCGTTGAACGTCAGACAAAAAGAGCACTCCGCGTTTTCTTAGCGGTTAATGCAGCTCATAACGCGAGTTCGTATAATGGAACACGAGACTAACAATGCGTTGGTGAAACCAAGTCACGTTCCACATTCGTACGGTACCAGTTCGTACTAGTAATACTTAGGGTTCCAGTGTTGCTGGCAGGAGGGATCCACTCGTAGACAAGTTGCAGATCATTCTTAAAGACCAAGCCCTCAGCCTTAGTGGAAGCCGTGAATCTGGCGTATATTTTTACCGCAAAGTTAATTTCTAGCTAGCGCAGATGCTAGAGTCTCGGAGAAGGGAAGCTGAGGCTTTGTTGCGCTGTCGCAATATGTAGTTGATATTATCTCCGATAGTCATTTACAAGCTTGCTAAAATCAGATGCCACAAACACTACTTTAATAAGGAGAATCTACCCCTCAAAAACAGCAAGGCCATCACGTCAGCTTTTTGTCGATTCCTCGGAGCTGATGAGACAAATATAACCTCACCTAACAAACTTGAAATTTTTAATGCTTTCTTTTGCATTTGGCGATGTCTTGAGCAGGTGCGATGCAAAAAGTCGCGAATTAGTCATTACATTAGTCATTGCTCTTAAACTAAGCTCATTGACGATGGAAACTGAGCAGCTCAAAAGTTAACACCCATTCCAAAGCTGGTATCGGCGGCGGTGTGTCTGACGGTAGCGTCCACAATGAATGACTTCTGGACGCGACAAAATCAAGTTGTCTTTGCAATCTGATGCACTTTACACCAGGCTCTTCTGTCAAGTCCCCTTCTTCCACATGGTCATCGGTGAAAAGCGCCTTGTGGCAGATTCTACTTTGACAACCTGCCTATCGTTGATATCGGTAGAGGTGTGAAAAGGTGAGCAGCTTTCATTCATTCATGCAATACTCACAACGTCCATCGCAATCCACACTACAAAGAAAAAGCGCAAATAAAAGCCAAAATGCGAATGAAAAGGGTAAATGATGGACAGACAAACGCAAAGGGAACGACGAAGCACGCGAAGATGCTGGCCATTATGGCGGCAATTAGTGCGAAGATGCGACCTAGTCGATTACTTTGACGTTTGAAAGTCAGCTGCTGGTTACCCTCAGATTGCACGTGCAAAGCATGCAATTAGGAGGGAGTAAATGTTGCCCTCACAACGGAAGCAAATTCAACACTTATTTTTCATTACATTTTTATCGCAAATCTGAGTGCTGTAGCGCGAACACCTCTGAAAAAAACTCCAGCGATAGTTGTTGTCCACTGCAGCGGATGCACACATAATGCATTGCATCCTGTGTTTGCCTTTGCATGTTTGAAATCAAGTGGCAAGAGTTCCTTCGGCATACCTCTACCAATAGCTGCCGCAGTCATAGAAAGGCCATTATGCCTGCTAATTACTTACTCTTTATGCATTCATGATTAATGTGAAGAATTCAATAGCTTGTCTATACTGGAATGCAAGCGAATTTTGGGGGAGTGGAGGATATCGGTAGCGTCATCTAGAGGCGATAGCTGATGAGATTTGATTAGTAAGAAGTATGACAACGAGGAATTGGGCACCAGACAACTCCATACTGAGCACCATTTCAGTAGCGTTGACATTCCACCCCACAGTGCGGTCGCGTAGACTGTCAGCTATGAAAACAGGCTATGCGTAACAGATGTGAATAAAGAGCATCAATAGTTATGTTAAATAATAGTTTCCCATCCTTTTAACTCTTGTCACAGAGCCAGGCAAGAAGCACGATTGATGAACTTATACGTATTCTCGGTCTTTAGAGTATTTTTTGTCCGTCACTTTAGTGTACGCTATTCTCCTTTATTATGTTTTTATTCTTAATGAATGCTTTTTACTACAACTGTTGTCCTTATTAAGACATTGGCTTTTGCAAGATGGAGCACGTTATGCTATGTCGGGTATGCCTCATCAACTGTGCCACTTTCTTTGTGTTATTTGGAATTGACAAAGCGTCAACCTGTAAGCATTGTAGGCATATGATCCCGTTACTGTGAAGTTCGTTGGCATTAGACGTTAGCAAACTTGTATTTGGGAAGGGAAGAGATGATCCCTTGAGGTTATTGTTTTCACTTCACGTTGAGAGCTTGTACATCATATGCATAGGGCTTTAAGGTTTAACAGTAATGTAAAGCGATCGGAAAATTCGTTTTTTTTTTTTGGCCGTGCGGTATAGCCGAACTTAGTCAACTCTTGAGCATTTACTGTGCTTGCATCTGATTCGCCTCCACCTAAAGTGAAACAGGATGGAGAGTTAGCCCAGTACATCGACACACTCCTTTCTGACCAGCTGTCTTTGTAATTTAAACACATCGGAAAAAAAGAATGGCTTAAATGCCATCACTATTTGAGTGGAAGACAATGCTGGAATCTTGCTGGATTGTTGGTAAAATTCGGGCAGTAATAATAACGAAATTGTATTCTTTAAGATTTTGAGGTGGTGGAAGAGGATTACAGCTTCTACAGCCATGATAATTCATTGGTTGCATAGGGGTGAGTTTATGGTGTTTAATAACTAAAGGGCAAGGGTGGTAAAATTATCCATGAGCACCCATCTGATTGCCTACAAGTGAATTAGTCAGTGCTCATTGTTGACCATTTAATATTTGGTAGTAAAAAGTGCATTTTCGGGCTGAGATAATGTGTTAGAGTTGCTTCATGCATGCACTGCGTGCAGATGATGGGTGCAACAATAGGCTCTTGACTGGTCACCACTCCGGGGCTTATATGCAAGGAGAAAAGTGTGCTTATGGAACTGCTATTTTATCGAGTTTTAAATATTTTGTAGAATGCTAATGTTGTACTCGCAGCTACTCCGGCGCATGAGGTTGCGATTGCAGTTTCATTGTAATTGTGGTATGGAGGCAGGTGTGTAGGCAGCGAAATTAACCCCAGCTGCATTCGCCACCGCTGCTCACCCTACCATGGCATTTGAGTGTGAATGTTTGACCACTTGAACTAGGTGTTTTACGTGGGAAAAGTAGATGACATATCAGCGAGGATTCTTAAATCTATTCACCATGTACAATTAGCTAATAGGAACACATTTGCATGATTATGCATATTTATTAATAAAGAGGCTAATTATTCACCTCCTATTTCTCATTACAATACCAAAATTGGTAAAAGTTATGTTAAAGACAGATAGATGAAAGGAAAGAATGCGGAATAAACAAAAAACTTAGCTAGGCTAGTCCTTAATGATAGAAGAGTGGTTGTAACAAATTAAGTAATGATATATTTCTTGGAAAGGTTGACATGGAAACTCTTCTGCATTATTGAAGTAATGTATGCGCTGTACAGTGCCCTGCTGTTGGACGTGATTATGAAGTTAGTCAATTGACACGGCAGAGGATGGGAAGTTTAAATGCCTTTTGAAGTTTGTAACATAGGTTTTGGGTGGATAGAGACTTAATACTGACTACAGATTATTATCTATACGTCCGCATAAAGTAAAGACTTACGCAGACGGAAAAATGTAAAACACTGTCAACAATTGCCCTGACTTATGATGCGCATGCTTGAGTACAGATGTTCCCAGTTATGGGGAGCAAGATATAAAATACATCAAAAATGAAGATATAGCTGAATAGCAGAAGTAATGGGGCCTTTAAAACGGATGTTTTGATTAGAGGCGAGGATGATTTGCAGGGGGTACGCCAAGTAAAAATGAACCCAGTAGCTGTCTTCTAGCTGGCTTCAAGGGATGCCTCATTTTTACTTACTTCTGGTACCTAAAATTGGTTTGAGGTTTTGATCTTGGCCTTATGTACATTGACGAACATTGGTCCATTGCAAGTCAGTGCGTCTGTCCCACTGTACGTAACAGTATTCGAGTCAGAAGAATTAGAACTTGCCACAGGTCTCAGGAAACGAGTGCACATTCAGGCTGCCATGTATTTTTTAAAATAGATCAAAAATAGCACATTTGGAACAACTAATGGGTTGCTATGCATATTTAACGTAATTAAGAAAGTCTACTTTTAAGTATAGTGAACCCATGATTACTGACTTCTGTCGTTTCCATTACAGTCAAAAGCTCATCTCATAAAAAAACAATGAATGGTAATAATTAGTTTAATAGTGGTAAAAATTACGTAGATTCTATGATGTTGGCGCAAAAGGCGCACCCCTATGCCAGTTCCCAACCTGAATTCAAAAGGTTCTGCTCTGATAACATGACAAAAGTACTGGACGCTAAAATAATAACCATTCATTATTTGGTAGAGAATTTCTTGAATCACAGAGCAGTACACACATAGAGGAAGAAGCATTTAAAGTAGAGTTTTCGTATGGCATGCCTGAGTATCCGCCAGAAGACGGGGAATACGATAAAATTAAAAATGGCGATGCCCCAGATCAAAGTACGCAGTTGTGCCAGAGCACTGCGCACCTTCGATATGACAGGCTTCTTCTCGCTTAGGCGCGGGGATAACCGCAGATCTGTTTGTCCATCCGTTCGGCCAATGTTGACGTTCTAATATGGGCAATAGATGACTAAAGAGATGGCGTGTCGTTGCCCATTTAGCCAACTACAATCCATTGGAAGGTATATCATTAAAGAAAAGCTTAAATTATAGCAGGAAATCTTTGGACGCAATCTGATTAATGGTGATGAAAAGACCTCGATTTAATTTAACTGATTTAGTTCGTAAAAACTTCTTAAGCTGAGCTAATTAATTTTGTAATGTTAAATCTTGTAAACCGCTTGATAAAATATGCAAATTTAGTATAGATGTTGAAGCCTTTCTTACGTAGCCTAGCTTGAAGGCTTGTTTATAACGATGGTATGTAACATTTAATTCGATTGCGTAATCAATGACTTAAATGGCTTGTGTGTGAGCATTTCTAGCACCTCTGCCCCACTTGACTGCCACAAGCCTTGACTTTCTTCCAGTATCAGCCTTAAAACATCCAAGTAAACCAAAAAGTGAAGTTGATGTGCGCAAAAAAAGGTTGACTCATAGTTATTAACTATAATCCCCGGAGTACACCATTTGATCCCCTTACTACGACACCAAACAGCGGAGTTTATTTTATGCTCCTGACACAACGCATGTTACATGTGGGTGCAGCAATCGAGTTCGAACGATCGGGGAGAAGTGATGGAAGCACAGCTTTTATCGAAAATGGTGAGTTTTACATTTTGTACTAGTCCCTATACGGCTAAGCTCATGGCTATATCTATAACTCTATCTCAACAACACTTACACCTCCATGAACTAGTTTATAAACTGTTTTTGCACTTGCATTCGCCATCGTTCAAGCTTGCTGTAAGCATGTAAAATTATTTTACTATGATTTTTGGAAAAATTGGAAATATCGTGCACATCGCATTCCATGCGCCGCGTGTTTGCATAGCTCCCGCTTTTGACACAAAAACTGCATAAATGCAGTCATGCTCAGCTAAATTACATATATGACTGAATTCGTTATGCATTCGCAACTGGTACTTGCTCATTAGAAAGCTTGTAGTAGATTTTTTGCATGCACTGTACACAGTATTCCACACACCCTTTAACGCACAGATTTCGCATCATGGGAAAAAGGATATCAATGTGTATAGGTATGCGGCCTTGGTTCTAGTCCTGGAAAAGCAAGGAAAAGAGGCGTTTTTGAGAGTTCACTTCCATCCTATGATATTAAATGGATTCACGAGTATTTTGAGGAGAACTTCATGAAGACTGTGGTAAAAGCAGCCGGTTATGACGTTTGTTCGGCCCGGTGTTTGTCATAATGTGTTAACTCATGATGGTGAAAATGAGTCATGCTGATGCAGTATACCTTCACTTCCGGATTGTAAGACACTTCATCACATTTTACCAGCCAACATTTCACATACTTCAGGTTATCGGCCTACTTCGCGACCCATTTATATAATCCTATGCAACTAGATCGCTTCGCCTCTAATGGCTTCGTACTGACCTTCATTGCGTGGAGTTGGATGAATTTTACCGCATTGGGTCGTGTAATGCTAAAATGATGCACAATGCAGCAGTAATCCCCTTGTAGTTTGCCTATCGCATCATTGTGCATCTCACTGCAATTCTTTCACCGCTTTGCCACCTACTGTCTACCCAAAGTGAGGGCACCTAAATGTTAGTGGAACGGCATAAAAAGATGAATTAGATAACGTTCAAGATTATTGGTGACAAAGAAGAAATAGGCAAGGTTTATCGTGTTCAAATAGCTCTGTCGTGTCCAAAGATTTGAACAATAGATGAGGAAGATTATAAACACTTCAGAATCTTCTCTTTGGCATCTACTGTTGCCAATTGTCCAAAGCTTGTGGCATCTCTTTCAACCGTAGCACGTGCTTTAGGATATTTTGGGTTTCTGATCCCACACTGGGTACGAAAACATCTGCTGAAACCCTCTATGTGATTTAAGCATTTCAGACATTGGCGTGCTACCTAAGGAACGTCACTGGCGCAATAGTTGCAGTACTTTTGACTTCAGTTATGTGATGGGTTTAAACGAGTGTTTTGAGTTGATCATGTATAGCAGGACATCTTTAATCGCAAGATAACTCTATGGGTTATCGAATTGTTATGATAAGTCAGCGCTTGTCCCTCTCATCTATCTCATGGTGAGTTAGCTGTTGCGACACCGATTATTACCATATACCATCTTCAAATCCTTATATGGCTATGCATATTCCTTGTGAATTTTAGAAGCAGTAATTGAAAAGGCACTGTAACAGATCGAGATGCAAGAGAAAATATGTGTTTCCACCAGCAGTCCAAAGAAGGTGTAAATCATAATTTTAGTGCTAATCACTGGGTTGAACCGCATCTTCTTCACTAAGGTATTTTCCGTTTTAAATGACAAGTGAACGTACTTCAAATCTCACGTATAGCACGCCAACAAATTTTGCAACCTTCGTGAGTATCACTCCAAAAGCATTAGTTTTTCTACTGAAAACCTCACAAAATAACAAAAAATGCCTTTTCATTCAAAATTACTTGCATCGAAAAAATGTTTCTTGGAAGCCGCCCTGTAAAATGTCATTTGGAAAAAAATTGAAAAAAGGGTATACGTTTATAACCGCTAGAGAAAGGCCTCACAGCTCTAAACTGTCTCTTGTCAATTGATAATTCGTACTTGATGTTGTGCTTCATGCCGAATGCCATGATGCCTTTGATGAGCACTTGATTTGACCCATAAACAAATAGTGCGTTCTATACGCATGATGTGTTGGCAAGCGTGAGTGACTGAGAGAAGACTCCTCAGTAACACCAATAGGAGAGGTGCAAACTCTTTTGAGTACCTCCGTCGGTTGTAGGTGAATAAACGATGCAACTGACTCAAGTGTAACTAACTCCTTTTTCCATTTTGCCAAAAGCAATGTCAAAGCCGAAGAGGCTGTTAGTCATTAATAGGCATACGACGCTAGACTTGGCCTTCAAACGACACTGTTAAATACCATCGTGCCACATTAACTATTCCAATCGAGAAAAGTCCATTTTCTTGGCTATCATTGAAAATTTACCCACTTTGACTTAATGCGCACCTTGGAGTGCTGCGTGAAACATGACTGCTGTTGCAAAGTCGTCGCAGTCAATTCTCCTTGCCAGGCTGAGTTCATCGCCGCAAAACAATGGCTCCACTGCTCCACGTTGTTCTTGTGGACGCCCTATACTCCTCTCACTTTCCTGCCAACAAGTCGTTGATAACTTGAAAAGTTCTAGAAACCACAAAATTAATGAGTTTTAGCTGCTGACGGTAACACTATTGTTTTCCGATGATGACGTCCACCAAAGAACGTGATTTCTCATAAAAACCTTGCCATTAATTCCACAATTCTATGCAACATCAAGATTCATACGCTTGGAGAATCTACAAACTCATGACTGCAACTTTTTAAAATGATTCGCTTACAAATCATTTGGAATCATCGACATCATTTGTTTGAAGACAAATGATGATTCACAGATTATCAAAATTATACGTTCGCCTTCGTATTGTATGGCGCAACTTCGCCTTTGTTCGTGAAGTTTTCTTGTCAACTGCCCCTTCTACCCCATTGTCTATGTTCATATGCTCAAGGCTGAAGCCATCATTTCACGATAGCTATCATATGACTTGTCAATGTTGTGCTAAACCTGTTCTGAATCACCAATCACCAGCGACTGTTGTTCATACTACAAGATTGGCATTATACAAGTGGGTGAAGGCGCGACCTCATTGTGTAAATCCAAATCTCAATGAGCGATCTTAAAAGTAGACAATAAAAGATGCTTTGTGTACAACATCCCTACACCGATGAAGTCTCAACTTGCATGTCCCCTCATCTCCATAACACAATTGATTCTCGCATCACAGTGACACATTTATGCCATACTTTTATTTTAGCAATCAAAAGCTCAAGGAAATATCAGGCAAATGACGAAAAAGCTTTGCCTTCTACGGTGGTAACTACTCTTTACCGCATTCGGAGTTGACTCAGTTCAGTGTGTTCCGTTCACTGCCCTCACAGCTCTTCTTCTGCCAAAGACAAAAAATGAAAGAAGTGATTCGTTGGTTTTCTTGCCTGTGAGTCGACTGATTAAAGGAGATAAGAGGATTCAATTTATTATTATTGGAGAGCGTCAGAAGAGCAACTTTCGATGCACAGTTATTAGTCAAATGAATATTTAACGAGTTCTGAAGAACGGAGAACTTACTTTGTTGATTAACGTCAAAAGTGGGTAACCGAAAGATTTGGCCAAGCCAAAGTCACCTAGATTCAGTATGTTTCCGTGTGCATCAACCAGAACATTTTTGAGCTTAAGTTGTGGTAAACAAAGTGACTTTTGTGGCAACACTACAAAGCTTGCAACATTTGGTATACAGATATCCTGTTTGGAGTGACTGAAAGTTGAATCCTGCCTCGGCGGTGTTTGCATGAAAAGCAGTGCCTTCATAACAAGAATCTAACTACTGTCTCACACCCACAGACATTCATGCCGCAAATTCAAGGCCATATGATTTTTGTAGAAGTGCATTTCCTATCTGATCCTGTTCAAGGCAACATCCTCACCTCACCATTCTCGGTCGTTTCAACAAATGGCATTGAGTTGCCTCAACTTCCATTTTCGGTATTTTAAAACAAATGCATTTACTTTTGGAACAATACAAAGAATACCGCTTTATCAATCCTTTGTGACTTTCACTGAGTGTACAAAAAGAGCAACAACGTAGTTCAATATTTTTGCAAAAATTCTAAAAGTTAAATTGTGAGTTTACGCTTTGTGATTAACCATGACAACTCGTCATTTGACCCCTGTGTAATCGTTACTAATCCCCACCAGATTAGCTCTTTTATAGCTTAGAAACAAAATTTTTACATCAGTCATATTAGTGGCAGTAACATTAAAACGTCACTTAGACAACGCAAACGCAGCTACTGTGATGAAGACTGAATCTCGCCACCACGTTTGCAATCCATTGCATTCACCAATTGCCGAACGGATTGCATCTTTGATGTGGTGTATCAACGCAAATTTAAAAGAGAAAAAGTCATACAAGCTTGTCTGTCTTGGATCGCTTTTTCGAATCAATTATCTTTTCACAAAAAGGTCTTTAAATGGGAAAAAGAGAAAGTCTGAACGTAGTTGTTTGCAAAAATCCACAAACGTTAGCATAAAACACGCAAAGGATCAAATCAAGTTTAATGTTTAAGTAAGCCTAGTGATTACAATTGCCATCTTATAGCCTGCATCTTATGAGTTCTAAAGCATTTGCTAGGCGAGTTTAGAGACATTCTAGTATTCCTGCATGCGTATTGCAACTGGCCATCCATGTAACCATCCATCCGCTCATCCTGCATATCTTCTACACATCAGAATAGATGTATATGATGCATTCGCGATCGAATTCTATTGAGCGAAATTCATTGGAATTAAAAATTTACCATTGCGAACATGATCACCTTGCTAAACATAGCCCATTGTCATTCTGATACGCAGACATGTCACATCGCATCACTTGTTAGTTCCTAGACAACACGTATTCAAACCATTCAGTGCGAAGGGGGTGGGGCAAGCACTGACTGAAACCACTTTTGCTTACACAGCTGTTTGGGTTCAACCACAATTTTCAATGGTCCACTGCATAGATCTTTTCGAATACGATTAGCTTTACCCCCTGTCAACATCCCAAACGCGACAATGCATGGGATGTAATTCATCTACGAGCGCAACAGCAGAGAGCTTTCATTAAATGCTCTCCGCTGACTCATTAGTTAAGCATGCTCCTGTTCTTCATAGCGGACATTTTGAATATTGGGCCTATTTGCAATGTGCTCTTATTTCATGCTGCATTATAAAGACGAATTGTCAACATCGACACTGTCTCTACAGCTCGTGCACTTCTATTCTTGGTGCAAACACATCCCCTTCTTCCCTTGCACTCCGCACATTACCATCTCTCAGAAGATGTTTACGCAAATTCACGCAAACTGATTTTAAGTTGGCTTAGGTTGTGAGCAATAGAGGAGAGTTGTGCGGCTGACAATGACTTCAGCGAGGTACTATTCATCACTAGGTTGGAGTGGGACCTAAGGGGTGTGTGCTCATGCAACTTATGCTTAGGCTGAGGACAAGATCGGTCAACCATAGCTGCAATGGCCGTTTGGCTATCTACCTATTTTAGTCAACGTGGGTCTCCACAAACGCAAAAAGAACGGAAGGTGCTCACGATTTTTGAAATGAGTGAAGAGTTAGTCACACAAACAATAATTCCCAACCGACTCAAAGCGCCTTCCTTTCTCCGAAGTTAGGAGTACCTGCAATAAACATTTTCCCATCTACCTTGAAAGTTCTCAACCCCTGTCAGTGCTTTTTGCTGTGCCATTAGCATGTGACACCACTGAATGTGCTGCCAATGCAGGTATCGGCCCGCAAGATGAATTGTTGATGGCCTTTGCCTTTAGTCTTTCAGTTTCCTATTCGATAAGTCCATTACAGACTACCCAACGCTATCATTTACGCTGACGTGGTCGATGCCACTGATAAACCGGATTCACTCATCTCTTTTAACCAGTCAACTTTCGAGCAAGACAGCCACCGAATCCTTTCTTTTCATTTTTACGTCTTTATCAGAAGTTAACTGAAACGCACTAAAATGAACAACTCCCAATACGGTAACCAGTAGTGATGACCGCAGAATGAAAGTTTTGTGCTTTTAATTACTAAAATAAAATCTAACACCAATGTGTCGCTGTGATGCGAGAATCAGTTATGCTGAGGACATGAGGGGACATAGAATTTGAGACGTCATCGGTATTGGGATGTTGCGCACAAAGTATTTTTATTGCCTACTCAACTGTCTCCTTCCACATTATAGCTCCTAGGGTGCCACAGCATGTAGTTAGAACTGCAGTCGGTGGTGATTGGTGAAGCAGAACGGGTTTAGCATAAAGATCACAAGTCACATGTTAGCTTTTCTGAAATGTCGGCTTCAGCTTTGAGCCTATGACCGCAGACGATGGGGGTGGAAAGGGCAGATGAGCAGAAAACTATAAATAATCAAGGCGGATTCGCACGAGACAATATGAGAGACAGATATGCAATTTTGATAAAATGTGGATCGTGTAACACCATTAAATTTAAGCTTCGTGTCTACGAACAAATGATATTCATGAATTTAAATGCAATTTACTAATATCTTGTTAGTGGAAAAGTGAGGGAAGTATAGGGAACCCACAAGACCAACAGAGAGCAATGGAACCAATGCTTTACAGCGATAACCCCAGCTAGAGGAGGAAAGTTCACTGCCATGATTTTGTAGCAGCAGTCACGTTTCACGCAGTCTTAAGGTGCACATCAAGTCCAAGTCAGTGCTGTGTCAACGATAGCCGCGAAAATGGACTTTCTCAAACTTTGGTAACTAATTTAGCACGATGGTATTTAACGGCATTGTTTAAAAGCCAAATCGGGCGTCGTATATCTACTAGTGATCAACTCTTTCAGTTTTGACACTGCTTCTGGTAAAGTGAAAAAGAATTTAATTGCACTTCAAACAGTTGCAGCGTTTGTTCACCTACAGCAGATTAAAATGCGCAAAGGATTTTGCACCTCTCCTCTTCGTGTTACCGAAGAGTCCGCTCTCACTCACCCACGCTTGCCATCACATGATGCGCGTACAACGCACCGTTTGTTTGCAGGTCAAAGCAATTACTCTTCAAAGGCATCAGAGCACTCGGCATGAAACAGAGCATCCAACACGAAATACCAATTGACTAGAGACACAATATAGATCTATGAGGCCCTTCCTTACCGGTTATCAACGTACAATCTTCTTTTAATTTGTTCCAAATGACACTTTGCAGAGCTACTTTTAGAGACACTTTCGATGCAAGTGGATGCGGATAAGAAGACTTTTTTGGTTAATTTTGCAACGATTCTCAGTAAAGGACTAATATCTTTTTAGAGAGATATTCACGATAGTTACAAAACTCATTAGCATGCTACAAGTGAGAATGAAGCAAATGCTTCACAACTGGCAATAAACGGGATTTTTGCGTAGACTTAAGACCGACATTTGTGCAATAGTGAGGAGCCAGCAAATGTATCTACAAATGCTCAAGCGCGATGAGGGCAGCACATTATTCGCATGTCTCGGCAAAATTATTCAATTCCAAATTGCGTGTTGTCGGTACGATAATGCAGTTTGTGTTGGTCGATAACTCAGGGAAAAATTAATGTCAGAGCTAAAATGGACTAAACACGTAGTGTCTCTAAACCACACCTCGAATATGCCAACATTGAGTGGTGTAAAGATAAAGGACGCCCTGCAGATGCTCACAAACACTTAATTGTTAATACTGAACGGTTCTGATTTACTACAAGTAAATGCGTTCCGATGTTCATATCTTTGTTATGCAAAGTAAACTTGCACCAAGTGACACTATCGCGACCTTACAATGGGATCGCGTGAGTCAGTGGTAAACGCCGATCCATTTTACCAATGCTTGTGTGCGGAATGGCTGGCTTAGGCTTTTAGCTCTTATTCGCTAGCCTAAGATGGTTGGCATGCCGAGGTGCACCTGTAATTGGATGAGGCTAGTGCTGCAATGCATAATAGGAATGAAGTGATAAGCACGCGCCAAAGCTGAGTAGGAACGGATATTATTTCAAGTGCACGAATGAACTGCGAGGAGACTCTTTGGCAGCGCATAATCCCTTCTGATTGACTAATGATCAATTGTTGAGCATCGTAGAGATACCGCATTATTGTCCTCCTCTGCCTTTGATCCCAGGCTGCTAAATGGGGTAGATTGGATACCGTTTAAGGGAAACTACGAATCGCGCTAAGGTGTGGGTTAAGTTCTATAAGGAATAAATGACAACTTCTTTTGCGTTCATCTCGGGATTATCGGCAGACTCTATTAGGGGATTCGGTTGCGTTTTGCCAAAGGTTATCTGTTATGGTGGACGATTTAAAATATATCCTAGGCGCTTCATGATCTCATTGCTAGGTTGAGTTGAAAGACACTGCCCTTGTATTTGTTCATTTATAAAAACCAATGCGGCACATTTCGATGCAAAATTTATGCGTAACATAGCATGAGAAACGCGTAAAAGGGCTGATTTTCCTGTAGTCATGGCATGCATACTCGAAATGAGGATTTATTCCAACTTAACAGCCAAACTGACCAGAAAAGCGCATACCAGTGTTGAATTATTAAAGGAAGAAATGAATTATTTAGGAATACTTCCTTCCCAGCCCAGTCTAGGCATGAATGCTCACAACCACGAATGATACACTGTGGTACTTCTACGTCCTTATGGACAATCAAAGTGCTTTGTAATCAACCGAGCCCCGAAAAGCATGTCTGAAGAACGAATTTAGCTACTTTTACAAAAATATTCCGAATGCCATTTAATGAGGTGGACCTCTGTAAGGTGGATCAGTCGTCAGTCATTGATGCCCAGCACGAGTCGCATAAGCCCACCTTAGAAATGATGTACTGCTCAATTCCATGACTAAATTCATTAAGTGATGGCAGCTGTTCGGGTTTCACATCTCAACAGAAGCTGGTAATGCTGTAGACTGTAGCATCACACTCAAAGCCCTCATTAAGTGAAGAAGGAAGTAGACCACCTTTATAAAGGAAAGTCCTGCCAACAGTCAAGTTTTCATTCTGAAATAAATTAAGTTGGAGAAACTATCCTAAGTATGCAAGCTGTGCAGACATCACTTGATTAGTGATGAGGCCACCGTTTGGTGCTAAAAAAAGGAAAGAGGCGCACCATGATTGCAGACGTAGTTTGTAAACGATTTCGGTCCACATTGGCTGAGAAGTGGCTTCCATGAAGATTGAAGCTGCAATGTCAGCAGTGGCGTGTCGACATATTCGCAAAGGTGTTTAATAGACTGGGCGTTCACCTTTCCTCATTTGGCCTTTATTCGCTTAGACGAGGAAAGTGAATGCAGGTGGGTGTCATTTCCCATCACCAGGGACGTAGGTAATGAGGTAGGATAATAAGGATCATGTACGCGAAGGGAAGAACTGGTGCTGTTGCAAGTAGGCAGAGACACAGGCACACGCGCGACTGAGCTTATTTAAGCTGCTAGATTGACCACTGCATCATTCTGAAGCGGTTTTGTCCCATTGGCATGCCTTTTATGTATGCTTGACTGAGTTCCTTTCTCGGTATTTAACAGGAAGCATTCGATGAACACGCTTCTTGCCACGGAATCGTCGTCGACTGCCTTCGAGGGAGAAAGGTACCCTCCAGATCAACACAACCTTCATCAATCTTCCTCGCTAATCCAATCACCAACACAAATTTTTCGCTGTCTTCTACCACTTGGCTCGTTTTGAGAGAATGTAAGGCAAGACTGCCTGCATGTTAATGGATTGTGTAGAAGAAGTGATGCAACGAAGGACCGAAACCTGAAGTCCTTAGTTTATATAAGTCAGTTTTATGCAATTAGAAGCCAGTGCCCTCCTTTGTCCGTTCTTCACATGATTCGCATGATTTAAAAGGAGTTTTTGTTACATCTTGCGCTTCATTCCACTTCTTCTGAAATTGAGGAGTGATGAGTAAGCGAAGAGACTGCAATCGCTGAGGGTGAATAAGGCTTCCTGGCCTCACTCTTCCCATTGTATGAGAATGAAGGCTAAGAAGGAAGGGACAAGCGCTAAACCCATTGTACATCCTCGCGAATGCGTTGATAAACTATTGCCATTACATACAGTGATTGCCCACAAAGGAGCAGTCCTGCTCTGTCTAGAGGCCGTCCTTACACCACAGTTGGTCGAGACTGTCCAAAAGTGGCTTTATCAGGGTGTGTCATCACGGCGCATGACTTTCATTGCACTGGATTATTCTCGGTCACAAAGCGGGAGATGCTAGAATAATAGCATTGTTTCGGGTTGGATCCAACTTGTAGTCCCTCTCTGCTACATAATGTTCATCATGTTGCTGGCAGTGGGAGGTGAGCAAAATTGTTCGAATGTATTAGTCTGATGGATAACTAAAAGCAATGCGCACTGATGGTGACCAATTAGGGTAGATGAAGGGGTTCGACCCCTATCATTAGAGCTGCACGTAAGGCAGTCAGTGCTGTTAAGAAATTGTCTGTTTGATGGATAAGGGGGAGAGAGGGAGTAATTGGCTAAAGTGGTGCTCCCAACGACTCCTTATCAGCAGATGGTCTAAATTAGATCCAAACACATTTAGAAGGCTGTGCTGTGCATTAACAAGCGCTTGTCTATGTGCGCTGATGCTAGGGATGGAGTTGAACGTGCCAGTTTCTTATTCAATGCGTCCATCACAGACTATCCAACACTACCATTTAAGTGATGTGTTCGATGCCACTGCAGAGAGCCAATTCTTCAGTTCCACCGATAACTTGAATGCCTTATCTCTTAATTAGTCAACTTTGGAGCGAGAAACCACCTAATCCTTTTTTTTATTGTTCATATCGTCGGCTGAAGAAGGGCTGTGAGAACAGTTAACTGGAACACACTGAACTGAGTTGACTCCAAATACGGTGAGCAGTAGTGATAACCGTAGAGTGTAGGGTTTTGTTGCCTTTTGTCTGATATTACTTTAAGCTTTGAATTGCTAAAATAAAATATGGTATAAATGATGCGAGGATAAATTGTGTTGAGAAGATGAGACGACATACAAGTTGAGACGTCGTCAGTGTGTGGATGTTGTACACAAAGCATCATTCGTTGTCTACTCAACTGTCTCTTCTCACTCTCTAGTGCTTGAGATCGCACAACGACACGTGAATTTACAAGATGGGATCGTGTCTTCGTGGTATGAAGTAGAGTTGCTGGTGATTGGTGATGCAGAACGGGTTTAGCAAAACAACCACAAGTCATATGATGGCTTTTGTGAAGTGTCGGCTTCGACTCTGAGCCTATGACCGCAGACGACGGAGGTGGAAAGGACGCTTGGGTAGGAATCTTTGATAAACAAAGTGAAGCTTTGCCATGCAATATGGGAGGCAGACATACAATTATGATGATCTGTTGATCGTGTGAAGCTATTAGTTTTGATCCTCGTCCCTTCAAATAAATAATATTTATGATTTCATGTGATTTCACATGAATTTTTGGGAGAATAGTAGTTATGAGTTTGCGCATTCATCAAACATGTGAATTGTGGAAGTAATGGCAAGGCTTTCATAGAAAATCACGACGTTCTGTGAACGTCATCATCATTAAGCAAGAGCAATGCCATCAGCTGTTAAAGCTCAAAAATGTTGTGGTTGGAGAACGTTGCAATTTATTAATGTCTTGTTAATGGAAAAGTGAGGGAAATATAGGGAATGGACAAGACCGATAGAGAGCAATGGAGCCATTGTTTTGCGGTGATGATCTCAGCTTGACAGAGAGAATTGACTGCGATGATTCTGTAGCAGCAGTCATGATTCATGCAGCGCTTTGAGGTGCACATCAAGTCAGAGCGAGTGCTTTGTCAATGCTAGCCAAGGAAGTGGACGTTGCTTGATCTAACTACTTAATTTTAGCACAATGGTGCTTAACAGTGTGCTTTGAAAGCCAAGTCTAGCTCCGTATACCTATTAATGACCAATAACTTATCGGTTTCGACATTACTTTTAACGACTTGGAAAAGGAAGTTAATTGCTCTTGAAACAGTTGCCCCGTTCGTTTACCCACAGCCGACGGATATGCTCAATGATTTCGCACCTCCCCTATTGATATTATTAAAGATTCGACTTTCAGTCAGCCACGCTTGCTATCACATGATGCGCATACAACACACCATTTGTTCTTTGATGTCGTAAGAGGCAAGTCTGCAGGTCAAATCAGATGCCTACCAAAGGCACCATGGTATTCAGCATGAAACATAACACCCAGCATGAAATACCAGTTGAATGGAGGCGTGTTAGATCCGTGTTGCCCTTCTTCACTTGCTACATATGTTGCTCAAGAATTTCTAAATGTTAGGCAAGGGGCTTTCAGCGAACCCGCTACTTTTTTTCAGAACCGTCATCATCCTCCTTCGAGGATAAAGTGGATTCTCTGAAACAGCATAACAATCATCACTCTGACTACTTCATTACAAAAACAACGAAGAATAACCCCTACATGCCCTCACTCCACTCGCTGCACGAAAATGAAGGCAAAGGAGGAAAAGATTAGCGCAGCATCTGTGGCATCTTGCAGTGACTTGATCAGAGGACGGGATTGAATGAAAGATTACAGTCTAGCTCCTCGAATGCGTGCATTTGTCTGATAAGCTGAGTGAATGACAAGTAGGCACAGAGTGACATCTTATAGACGAATCTTCCTGTCCGACATCATTATCAAGTCACCGAAGTGTCAAAAGTGCCATGTGGCTGGGTCATCGATTGCCGTTGCGAAGATGACATGACCGCATTGCAGAAAAAACCTACGGAGAGGTAGTATCCGCTTATGCCAACCTCAAGCATTGCATTGTGCGACTTAGTTTTCGGTTCCCTCCTACATCCTGGAAGTCAAATTGAAACCGTGTAGTTTTAGCAAATTGGGCATTTAGTGATGAAGTAAAATAAGAACAGCGTCATTGTTTGCCTAAACAAAGCCTCCATCATGTTTGTAAGCAGATACATACACAATGATGAGGCAGATTTTACCACCAAAGCGGACTCATGAAGCCCCAATATTTTTGAGGTTTAACTACTACTGACATTGCTATTGTTTCATGATGATGACGTCTACTAAAATAACACGATTACCAATGAAAGCTTTGCCATTACTTCCACAATTCACATGTTCGATGAATGCACAAACTCATAACCACTATTCTCCCAAAAATTCATGTGAAATCACATGGAATCATAAATATTATTTATTTGAAGGGACGAGGATCAAAACTAATAGCTTCACACGATCAACAGATCATCACAATTGTATGTCTGCCTCCCATATTGCATGGCAAAGCTTCACTTTGTTTATCAAAGATTCCTACCCAAGCGTCCTTTCCACCTCCGTCGTCTGCGGTCATAGGCTCAGAGTCGAAGCCGACACTTCACAAAAGCCATCATATGACTTGTGGTTGTTTTGCTAAACCCGTTCTGCATCACCAATCACCAGCAACTCTACTTCATACCACGAAGACACGATCCCATCTTGTAAATTCACGTGTCGTTGTGCGATCTCAAGCACTAGAGAGTGAGAAGAGACAGTTGAGTAGACAACGAATGATGCTTTGTGTACAACATCCACACACTGACGACGTCTCAACTTGTATGTCGTCTCATCTTCTCAACACAATTTATCCTCGCATCATTTATACCATATTTTATTTTAGCAATTCAAAGCTTAAAGTAATATCAGACAAAAGGCAACAAAACCCTACACTCTACGGTTATCACTACTGCTCACCGTATTTGGAGTCAACTCAGTTCAGTGTGTTCCAGTTAACTGTTCTCACAGCCCTTCTTCAGCCGACGATATGAACAATAAAAAAAAGGATTAGGTGGTTTCTCGCTCCAAAGTTGACTAATTAAGAGATAAGGCATTCAAGTTATCGGTGGAACTGAAGAATTGGCTCTCTGCAGTGACACTGAACACATCAGCGTAAATGGTAGCGTTGGATAGTCTGCAATGGGCACATTGAATAAGAAACTTAAGGACTCAAGGCAAAGGCCGTCAAAACTTCCGTCTTGCTGGCTCCTAACTGCATGGACAGTTCATTCAGCGGTGTCAAATGCCAAAGGCACATATTGGGACACTGTCACCAAAAAGCATTGACAGGAGCTTATTATTTGTAAAGTAGAGATGAAGGAAAATTCAATCGAGATTTTCTTCAATCCAAGAAAGACGAAGATGTTGTTGGTTATGCAGTACATCCCACCATAGTCATTTTTGCCACGCGCCTACACAACCTATCTCGAACTAGGCATTTCCTAATTTAATAGCAGTGGGACGAATGAGGGACATTATCTATTATAAACGCAGTGAGTGTTGTCTATGGAATACTCAGTAGAGGGGACCATTGTATATTTTGTGGCATAGAAAATGCACTAAAGATCATGGAGGGTGAGGTGTTGACAAGTTGTAAAGTATAAAATAGTGAGGTAGGGTATCACCCGACGCCGTCATCTACGCATAAATGTGATAATGCTCTACAACCCCAAATTTGCTGCAATCTGATTGTCTGCCAGTGATTTGGTCTGTTGGAACTAGAACTGTCAGAAGGCAGCTAAACGTGACTGCAGTGCCTATGGATCACATGGTCAGGATCAGAACACTTGAGTCCTTTCAAATCCGCCTACTCTGCAAACTGTGTCTGCTATTACATTGGAAATGTGAAATGAGAGCAAGTCTAATCAGCAGATCTACAATTCAAAGTCGGCTTGACCTGGACCATGAGTGGAGGGGGGATTATATCAACCAATGTGATGCCATAGACTGTTTGATTACATCACTTCCAACCATATCACACCACACCCCATGTTTCACGTATAAATGGGTGGAATTATTTCTCCCTCCCAGTCTCCAGGCCACGATGATATGCGTACGGAATGGTGTGTTGTTCATTACTTATCATCTCCCACTATCACCCCCCTTATCATCAACTGTTGCTCTGCACACTTCTCGCTGTGTCAGGTCTCTTTATAAAGGTGGTCTTCAGCCTGATCACTCTCATCGCCATGGTAACCTGTTATCGGCCCACACCGGTCGAACGGGACCAACTTCTTGAGGCTCATCTGAAAGTCCGTGAAAATGTACAACCACCTGCTCGCAGGATGCGACTACTGGTACGTTCGCTCCCAACACCTGCGTGGTTGACTAGACATGTGTTGACCCTATAATCTGTTTGGCGTGTAAACGTTCTTTGTCTAGAGGTATTCGAAAGAATTGGAGGGTCTGGCACAACGTTGGACCAGGTTGTACGACTTCAAAACTCCCTTCACGTGGCCCTACCATATAGCTGCACGAAATTTCCTCGTTATTAGTGGCAAAAGGCCAAACGTTACTGAGGGCGTGTGTGCCTGGAAGAAACAAGCCAAACACTACAATTATTACAACAACTCCTGCACAGGATCCTGCATTCACTACACACAGGTGAGGAAATTGTGCATGTGTGCTACTCATGACATGCAGAGTGTGGATGCTATCCAATCTACACAGCGAAGCCACTCACTCCTTACTACTGAGTGTCTACCTAAAATGCTGTGTGGATAGGAGAGGTGTAAAGGAGTTGAGTCGTGTGCATGATGGTGTGATAATGAATGATTTAGTAAGGGAATGGTGCGTCTTGTCATGCCTTTTTCTCTACCTGAACAGTTGGTGTGGGCAACCACGGCCGAGGTAGGCTGTGCAATGCAGCAATGTGATGGCCTTGTGCCTAATTTAAAGAATCCACAATATTTGATTGTGTGTGGTTACAGGCCTCCGTAAGTTCTGTTTCATCTGATCGTGTGACCGATGAGAAGCCTATCGATACACTGCTACGTGCGCATTCCTTTAGAATTAGATACTCCTGGTTTCGGCTACCATACAAGCAAGGACCCAGCTGCAGCAAATGTCCTAGTGGATGGATATGTCACCGCAACCAATGCGCTAAAAAGAAGAGGAGCCATTACAAAAATGTAACTGTTCCAGCTTGTGTGGTATATAAGGAGTAATTGCGTTCTATCTGTACTGGCTGCAGCCAAAATTATGTGCTGCGAATCGGTCGCCATTTCTTTAATTACTCTCACCACATTTTTCCACTTTTCCACTTCTTAAGCCCTGTCAATTCTCTGGTATGCCTTCTTTGTTTTCTACTTTGCCTTTCTGGCGAAATAAATACATACAAACTCACATATCTTGACGAATGTGGCCATGAGGAGAGGGCAACTTGTGGGGCGTAACGATGGGAGTGAGGAGAATAGGGTGATGAGAAGGTGAGTGTCTGGGAGATAGTGATGTGTGCGGTGAAGAAGAAGGAGGAGAAGAAGAAGGAGACGTGTTTGCCTCAAGAATAGAAGCCCACGAGCTGTAGATCCAGTGCCAACTTTGAGAGTTCGTCTCCATAATGCAGCATGAAATGGGAGCACATGACAAATGGGCCCGATGTTCAAGAAATGTCCTCTATGAAGAGCAGGGACCAAATCACACAGAACTTAATTGGTAATGTCGAATAAATGGCATAATAGTGCATTTTAGGAGATCAGAATACAATATTTTGTCCAAAAGAAGTCGCAAGAATCCTTGGCATTTTGTCATGATTATCGTGGTTATTGCGATGTTCCTATAAATTAACAGAAGTAGTAAGTTTAATAAGCCCTTGGCTACCTCATGGTATCGAGGCCACTCCTTAGACAATTAGTGATTGTACGCTTTCGACGCTCAATTCGAGGCGCATATTATTATTTGCTTTAAAAAAGCTTAAGATGCAGACAGTCTTACTTTCCTCACTCATCCTGATTGCAAATTTGCCTCAAAAAGTGTCACTTCTTTCCTCACTTTTGGCAAGCAATCCGTGGTGCCACAATTACTTCGAGCCCTCAATCTCCATTTACGTTGCAACGTTATCATCAACTTTTACTCTGTCCACGTGTCATTCCTGCTACATTCGTTAGGATCTAACATTTTCATTATTAGTGCTGTGTTTCCTATGCCTACTGTAATAAACCTAATGCCTCTTTGTGGACTTGCAGCGAAATTCACCTCTTCCATTGGTGTAGTGCTGCATTCGTGGTCGAATTTCGTTGAACAGAATTCAGTAAAATTAGAAAATTTACTGTTGCGGACGTGACTACCTTGCTAAACATAGCCCATTGTCATTCTGGCACAAGGACATGCCACATCACTTCACATATTATTTCCTCGACAATGCGTATTCGTTGGAGTTTTGACAACTCATTCGATGCAAAGAGGGATGGGGCAAAAGTGACTGAAGGCACCCTTGCTTGCACAGCTGTTTGCGTCCAACTACAGCTCTCAATAGCCCACTTCATGGGTCTTTTTAAATGCGATCAGCTTTACTCCCTGTCAACATCCCAAGCGCAACAATACATGGGATGTAATTCATCTACGAGGGTAAAGGCAGTGAACTTACATTGAGTGCGAATTGAGCATGCCCCTGTTCTCCATGCCGTGCACCTTTGAACATCGGGACTGTTTGCAATGTGCTCCCATTTTATGCTACATTATGGAGACGAATCCTCAACGTTGGCACTGTCTCTACAGCTCATGCACTTCTCTTCTTGAGACAAACGCATCTCCTTAATCCCCTCCACCAAGCGCATCACCACCTCCAAGACTTGTTTCCTTCCTATCATCTCCTTCTCCTTCCTCTTCACGCCACGCGCAATATGGTGCCTTTCCACCACACACCGCACTCACCATCTCCTCATAGCAGCAGTCATTAACACCTGTGTGTTCATGTGCATTTATTCTGCCGACAAGAAGGAGTAGGAAATAAGGAAAACATACTAGAGAGGTGACGGAGCTTAAAATGTGGTAGGGTTAAGAAGGGTAGTGAGAGTACTTGGAGAGGTGGCAATTGATTTGAAGCACATAATTTTGGCTGTAACCAGTACAGATAGTAGAAGATTAGTCCTTATAAACTACACAGGCTGGCACAGGTACCTTTCTGCCATTCTTCGATGCAAGTGTCGAGTGACGTAGATGGCCTTTCCGCTCTTGATGCATTGGTTGCCGATGCAAGCATAACTTTCAGAAAGTTGCTGCAGCTGGGTCCCGCCTCATACGGCCACTGTCCTCTGTGGTTCCATCTAAAGGAATGAGCACATAGCAGTGCACCGATATGCTTCTCATCAATCGCACCATCAGACGATATCTAACTTACTCAGGCCTGTAATTACACACAATCAAATATTGTGGATTCTGCAAACTGGGTATAATGTCGTTACATCGCTGCGTTGCACAGCCCACCTCATTCGTGGCTGCCCACACCATCTGTTCAGGTAGAGAGGAAGGCATGGCAAGACGTACCATCCCGTACCAAACCATTCAAAACCACATCATCATGCCCCTAAATCTACTCGCTTACACCTCATCTATCCACACAGAAGATAAAGTGGACACTCTGCTTGTCATGGGTAGCACACACACACAATTTTCTCACCTGTGTGTGGTGAATACAGGACCCTGTTCAAGAGTTCTTGCAATAATTGTAGTGTTTGGCTTCTTTCTTGCAGGCATAGACGCCTTCAGTGATGGCCTTGTGCTACTGATAGAGATAGTGTTTGTGTAACTCTACGGTATCCTGAAGAAAGGAGAGGTTCGAAGCTGCACTGCTTGACCCAAGTACCTGTCGGATGCTCCAACTCTTTAGAATACTTCCACACAAATGAAAAGAAGCTTAATGGACCGCTGCAAAGAGCAATTTTACGTAAGAGAGATTGTAGTGTTAAAAAATGTCTGGCCAATTACGAAGGTGTTAAGAAGGAACTTGCCCATAGTTGCATATTGCTGGCAGTAGGATTTACATATACGCGAACTTTTAAACGAGCCTCGAGAATTTGGTTCCGTCCCACCTTTGTGGGTGGCTAACGCGCCGCCATGGCGGTGACAAAGATGAGGCTAAAGACCACCTTCACAAAGGCACCTGACACAGCGAAAAGTGTGCAGGGCAACAGTTGAGCATGAGTAATTAGCAACTCACCGCTCCGTATGCATATCATCGTGGCAGAGACAAGGAGAGCGAGATAATCCTGCCCATTTATACGTGAAATAGGGCATTGTGCGATATGGCAAGAAATGGCCTGATAAAACATATTTTGGCATCACACTGGTTGAAATGATCCTATCGCTTATGGTCCAGGTCAAGCCAACTTATATTTGCAGATCTGCCGACTAAACTTACCCTCATTTCACATTTCTAACGCAACAGCAGATACAGTGTGAAGAGTGACCTGATTTGGAAGGACTCAAGTGTTCTGATCCTGACCATGTGATCCATGGGCATCGCAGTCACGTTTAGATAATTTCCACTAGTTCTTATTCCAGCAGACCATTTCAGAGACAGACTATCAAATCGCAAATTCTTGAGGTTGTGCGAGCACTCCCATCTTCATGCAAAGGCAACGGTGACAGATGATGCCCTACCTCACTCTTTCAAATTTTACAATATGTCAACGTCTCGCCCTTCAATAATCATTATTGCACTGTTCCATGCCACAAGGAGTACAATAGTCCCTCCCACTCATTCTTCCATATGCAACATTCTGACATTGGGAATGAGAGATTGCAATTCGCTCACTGCGTTGATGACAGTTAATGTCCCTCATTTGTCTCGACGCCATTAAATCGGGAACTGGTTAGTAGGAGACAAGCTGAGTGCGCGTGGCAGAGAAATGGATTGTGGTAGGATTTGCTGCATACGGAGCAACTACGCACACCACCAGAAATGCGGG
The DNA here is from genome assembly GCA_036345935.2 of Taenia hydatigena. NCBI lineage: Eukaryota > Metazoa > Platyhelminthes > Cestoda > Cyclophyllidea > Taeniidae > Taenia > Taenia hydatigena. Next base: position 103,235 of record JADWOT020000420.1, read on the forward strand.
ATGGCTGCATTCAACCACACTTATGGTTTGCCAAGTGAAGGCAAAATTTATGCACAGATGATATTTACTAGAACAAAAGATGGCCAGAAATTATCTACACAAATGCACGCAAACTGATTTTGTTAGATTAGATTCTAAGCAATGGAGGGAAGTTGTGCAGATGGCAATGGCTTTAGTAAGGCCCTATTCATCACGAGGCTGGGGTAAGAGCTAAGTGTTGTGTGCCCACAAACCTGATGCTTAGGCTGTGGACAAGGTCGGTCAATCATAGTGGAGAGTCAGCCACACGGATAATGGTTGCCAACCAAATCAAATCACCTTCATTTCTTGAAGATTTAAGTCCTTGCAATAAGCATTTTTTGATTTACTTTACGAATACTTAACTCTGTCAGTGCTTTTTGGTGTGCCATTAGCATGTGACACCTCTGAATGCACTGCCAATGCAAGCGTCGGCCTGCAAGATGAAAGGATTGACAGCCTTCGTCTCCAGTCTTTCAGTTCCTTTTCAATGTGCCCATTACAGACTATCCAACGCTACCATTTACGCTGATGTGTTCAATGTCACTGCAGAGAGCTAATTCTTCAGTTCCTCCGATAACTTGAATGCCTTATCTCTTAATTAGTCAACTTTGGAGCGAGAAACCACCTAATCCTTTTTTTTATTGTTCATATCGTCGGCTGAAGAAGGGCTGTGAGAACAGTTAACTGGAACACACTGAACTGAGTTGACTCCAAATACGGTGAGCAGTAGTGATAACCGTAGAGTGTAGGGTTTTGTTGCCTTTTGTCTGATATTACTTTAAGCTTTGAATTGCTAAAATAAAATATGGTATAAATGATGCGAGGATAAATTGTGTTGAGAAGATGAGACGACATACAAGTTGAGACGTCGTCAGTGTGTGGATGTTGTACACAAAGCATCATTCGTTGTCTACTCAACTGTCTCTTCTCACTCTCTAGTGCTTGAGATCGCACAACGACACGTGAATTTACAAGATGGGATCGTGTCTTCGTGGTATGAAGTAGAGTTGCTGGTGATTGGTGATGCAGAACGGGTTTAGCAAAACAACCACAAGTCATATGATGGCTTTTGTGAAGTGTCGGCTTCGACTCTGAGCCTATGACCGCAGACGACGGAGGTGGAAAGGACGCTTGGGTAGGAATCTTTGATAAACAAAGTGAAGCTTTGCCATGCAATATGGGAGGCAGACATACAATTGTGATGATCTGTTGATCGTGTGAAGCTATTAGTTTTGATCCTCGTCCCTTCAAATAAATAATATTTATGATTCCATGTGATTTCACATGAATTTTTGGGAGAATAGTGGTTATGAGTTTGTGCATTCATCGAACATGTGAATTGTGGAAGTAATGGCAAAGCTTTCATTGGTAATCGTGTTATTTTAGTAGACGTCATCATCATGAAACAATAGCAATGTCAGTAGTAGTTAAACCTCAAAAATATTGGGGCTTCATGAGTCCGCTTTGGTGGTAAAATCTGCCTCATCATTGTGTATGTATCTGCTTACAAACATGATGGAGGCTTTGTTTAGGCAAACAATGACGCTGTTCTTATTTTACTTCATCACTAAATGCCCAATTTGCTAAAACTACACGGTTTGTGAGACTTAGTTTTTGGTTCTTTCCTACCTTCTAGAAGTCAAATTGAGAAATGACATATAGAAGTCATTTTGACATTTAAGCACCATCATTATCAAGCAGCGTCTAAGCTCTGCAAATCATTTGCACTTTGCAACTTGTTATAGCGATCAGCTTGTTAGCAACACTACATCAAGATTCGCTGGAACCAGAGAGTATGAACTGATGGCGATCCGATGTCGCTGAAGTGCTTGAATATCAGTTGTTCTACTGACATAGTCTCAGTGACATAAATTCAAAAATATGGGAATTATGAACAAATTAAGTAAGAAATTAGGCGCTATCGAAAATCTGACGGTTGTATCACACATACGAATCAACAAAGTGAAAACGGCAAAAAGTCTGACACTTGAGCAGTCATAGCCTCTCCTGCTCAGAATTTGACAGATCCACATGACAAGAAATGGTAAGACAAGCTCAAATCGAGCAAAAGCGTAGGAGGAATACGCATGCGAAGTTATCGCATCCACTCCTCATTGACACATTAACTACCATTGTTATGTCTGTGTGACGCTCAATCCTTTATCCTATGTGCGATCGGTATCAGATAACGGGAGCCCATTGTACTAATTCATCGTTCAGCACAAGAGTCAAAGATTTGGCTGCACCTGACATAAGGTTAAACGCGTGTAGAAGTGTAGGAATTCTCGTCAGAAGCCTGATTATAGAGGCGTCAGCATAACTCAAAATTGCTTAGGCATAATTTTACACGGCAATGATGGTATTGGATTGCACGGAAGAAAAGGGGCGTCAAACCTGAGTTTTATGCGGATCTTAAACTCGGCATGGGAGAAAACAACCCTCGTTTGCTAGAGGGAACACGGCAGAGATGTAGGCTCCAGGGCAAGGGCTGAAAGGGCATAAAGCTCCGGCGAGGTGGATCGCTGCTGACATCTGCAGCCCATCGCTCCAACAACATCTATCATCGGCCGCATCTGGCGCTTTTTTGTTAATAATGACAAGAACAATGATCGCAGTTTGTTAACGTATACTTGCTCTTCCTGACTTCTTAACTTCCTTACTTCGCACTGCTGATTGAGGCGAATTGTGTCTTAAACGAAGTCATTAATTCACGCATACGAAAAGTCTGCTTTGGATGCGCCTAGCATTAACAACATTTCCATTTCTAGATGCAAACAACATAGTGGCCAATGCCACTCAACTAACATGGTCTCAGAGAATCTGATTAAAATGCATTTTTAAAGCAAGTGTCAGCTTACAAATCGACTGACTTTGCTCTGATTTAATAAAATTGCCTTGTAGGGATGTCTGTGAAGGATTGTACACGACATGGGTGGGTGCTGCATGCACTTCATGATCTCATTGCTAGGTTGAGTTTAAGGCCATTTTTGCTATTGTATTCGTTCAAAATAAGAACCGACGTTGCACATTCTGATGCAAAATTTCAGCAAGACATATCATTAGAAACGCGTAAAAGGGTTGATTTCCTTGTAGTCGTGGCATGCATAATCGAAGTGAGGATTTATTACAACCTAAATGCCAAGCTGACCAGATAAGCGTCTCATGCAGTTGCCTGTCTGCTAAACAAAAAGATGACCGAAGAGCTAGCATACAGCAGTGTTGTATTATGAAAGGAGGGAATGAGTTACCTGGGAATGCCTCCGTCCCAGCCCAGTCTAGGCATGAATGCTCACGACCATAAATGATACGCTGTGGTACTTCTACGTCCTTATGGACAATCAAAGTGCTTTGTAATCAACCAAGCCCCGAAAAGCATGGCTGAAGAACAGAGTCAACTACTTTTACAAAAATATTCTTAATGCCATTTTATGAGGTGGACCTCTGTAAGGTGGATCAGTCGACAGTCATTGATGTCAGGCATGAGTCGCATGGGCCCCCCTTAGAAATGATGCACTGCTCAATTTCAGGACTAAATTCATTAAATGATGGCTGCTGTTCGGGTTTCTCACCTCAACAAGAGCTCATAATGCTATAAACAGCTGTGACACACTCAAAACCTTCATTAAGTGGAGAAAGACGTCCACCTTTGGAAAGAGTCCTGCGAACGGTCAAGTCTGCATTCTGAAATGGATTAAGATGAAAAATTAGCAGGAGATTGATCACAGTACAGATTTAAGTATTGAAAGCAAAAAAAGGATTTCTGTTGTTTTCAAATGCTCCACACTGGCTAGCTAACCCACCCTTGCAAGGCGTTTATCCGTAAGTTAGAAGTTCAAATATAAGGACAAATATCGGCCTTAACGTTACGCTCGTAACCCTGCCCAATTGTCTCAGGCGCCGACTACCGCATTGGAAAAGCAACTTGAAAGAGGAATAAACAAGAAAAAAAGGCTGTTCAGTTGCTCCCCTCACATGACGGCTCCAAACTCCATTAGCCATTCACTTCCACTTCAATATGACCCTACTTTTCTTACAGATAAGGAATGCAATGCGACAAAGGCAGTGATCGACACCCCACTTCTGAACTTACACTCATCTACCTCCTTCAGCCTCGTGCTGCAGCCCTGGCATCGCGACCACGAACCTGGAGATTGCTGACGGTCTCCTCAACAGCTCAGTCTCCTTCGCCTGCCACTGTATCGCGCTCAGCATTTGCGCAGGTGATGCATAAAGGCCCACAAGCAGCCTGTCTTTGGCGCCGTCACTCTCGCTGTATGTCTAGTCCATCACATTCTTCGTTGCGGTCGTAACTCTTACCCGCTAAATCACCACTTCTATGCACTCTGTTTGTTCGAAGTAGCGCGGATTCATGCCACCATTAATGAGCGGTCAGTTGTTGCTGCACCTGAAAATGAAATCACCACAGCTAATGGTTCTGCTGCCACCGCTGCTTCCTCGTTGCCTGTCCGTGAGGTTGTGGATTTGGTTGCACAGGCTGCGGAGGTGGTGGAACGTGGCTTTCAAACAACACTGTTAAATACCCTCGTGCTGGATTAACTATCCAAATCGAGGAAAGTCCATTTTCTTAGCTATCGCTGGCAATGTACTCATTTTAACTTGATGTGCACCTTAAAGCGCTGCGTGAAACATGACTGCTGCTGCAAAGTCATCGCAGTCAATTCTCCTTGTCAAGCTGAGGTCATCGCCGCAAAACATTGGTTTCACTGCTTTCTGTTGTTTTTGTGGTCGCCCAATGCAACTCTCACCTTTCCATTAATAGGCCATTAATAACTTACGAGGTTCTGAAACCACTAAATTAATTAGTTTTAGGCGCTGATGGTAATACTATTGTTTCATGATGGTGAAGTCCATCAAATAACGTGAAATCCCATGAAAATCTTACTATCACTTCCACAATTCAATGTGACATCAAAATCCACACGTTTGGAGAATTGACAAACTCATGACTGCAATTTTTTTCCAATAATTCGTTTACAGGCCATTTGGAAACATCGACATTTTTGTTTGATGGCACGAAACTCAAACTTGACGGTTTTACACGCCTTACAGTTTATCAAAACTATATGTCCGCCTTCCTATTGTATCGCACAACTTCGCCTTTGTTAGTGAAGTTTTCTGCTCAAAGGCCCCTTCTTACTACCCGCATCGCCTACGTTCATATGCTCAAAGCTGAAGCCAACATTTCACGAAAGCTACCATATGACTTGTGACCGTTGTGCTAAACTCGTTCTGCACCACCAACCACCAGCAACTTTGCTTCATGCTACAAGATTGGCACTACACTAGTGAAAGAAAGCACGACCTCATTGTGTAAATCCATATCTCCTTGCGCGATTATAAGAGCCAGAGAGTGGAAAGAGACAGTTGAGTAGACAATAAAAGATGCTTTGGGTACAACATCCCCACCTTAATGACGTCTCAACTAGTAGGTCCCTCATCTTTCCAACACAATCGATTCTCGCATCACAGTAACACATTCATGGTTTTTATTTTAGCAATCAAACGCTAAAGAATACCAAACAAATGGTGACAAAACCTTGCACTTTACGGTTATCACTACCGTTCGCTGTATTCGGAGTCAAATCAGTTCATCATGCTCCCGTGCACTGCTTTCACAGCCCTTCTTCTGCCAAAGATATAACAAGTAAAAGGAGTGATTCGGTGGTTTTCTTGCTTGTAAGTTGACTGATTAAAAAAGATAGGGGCATCCAATTTATTAGTGGGAACTGGAGAAATAGCTCTCTGCAGTGGCATCGAATGCACCAGCGTAAATGACAGTGTTGGATGACCTATAAGGGGCAAGTTGAATAGGAAACTGAAAGATTAAAAGGGAAAAATCATCAAACCTTTCATCTTGTGGGCCCTTAACTACATTGCCAGTACGTTCAGTGGTGTCACATGCCAATGACAAATTTTGTGACAACGCCACCAAAAAGCTTTGACAGAAATGAAGTATTTGTGAAGTAAAGAAGGAGGAAAGTTTACTGCAGGTACTTCCCGGTCTCGGAAAAACGAAGGTGTTTTGATTTGGTTGAGAATCATCATTTGTGTGACCGCCTTTCCGCACATTCCAAAGATCGCGCTCACCCTCTGCTCTATTTTTCATCTGTGAAGATCCACGTGGACCAATTATTAGAGCATCGGGCGACCGATCTTGTCCACAGCCTAGGTATGATATTTGTGATCACACACACCTTAGCTCCCACCCCAGTCTTGTGATGTAAATCACCTTGCTGAAGTCACTGTCAGCCATGCAACGCCAAATCTAACAATAAAATCGGTCTGCGTTCGTTTGTGTAAACAAATAGTGGCCATCTTTTGCTTTAGTAAACATAATCTTTCCATAAATTACATTTTCTCTACGCGACTCATAAGTGTGGCTGATTTTGTCCGACGTGCACAAACACAGTCTTACTCAAACTAGGCGTTTGCTAATTCAGTGACATCAATGAAGTAAGTAAATTGCTATCGTAAGTTCCTAGTGTCGGAGGATTGTCACTGAGTGTTGAGCGAATGTATTACGTTTGATCTCAAAAATGTCCGCCATTTGCTCCCAACATCTATACTACAAAATTGCATTCAGTGAGAACGACACCCACACTCCCGAGTGGATCAATACTAGAAAATTTTATTCAGCGAAGGCAAAATTCACAATCACAAGGGGATCAATAATACAAAATTTTTATCTTTCAGGGTAAAATTTACAATCACGAGAGGATTTGTACTACCAAATTGCATTCAGTGAAGGCGAAACCCACACTCTCGAGTGGATCAATACAACGAAATTGCATTCAGTGAAGGCGAAATCTCGTATCAGCGTTCAACTGAACGGTCGATCTCTTTCATTGTCTTTAACCAGGTCAGCGCCTAATGGTCTGTTCCCCCTATGATCTGTCTCGCCATTAGGTAGCGCTTGAAGTGTCGCTCCGTTGTGTAGGTGGTGGACGGTTCACGTTCTGTTGCACTCTTCTGTCCCATTTTTTGTCTCTTTGTGAAAGTACACCACCCGCGGCCACGTCACTGGCGTCCGTGTCCAGTACAAAGGGTGGCGCGTTGGTCTCGGTGTTTGGTAAGGCCAGAATCGGAGCGGAGCAGAGCGTCTGCTTCAGTTCTTTAAAGGCTTCGTCATGTTCGCTCTTCCACTTAGCATTCTTTTTCGCCTGCAACTCGGTTAGCTTCTGCAAGAGACTGACGATCTTAGCAAAGTTTTTAACCAAGCGTCTATAACAGTTTGCAAACAGAGGAAGTCGCGAACTTCTGTCTTATTGGTTGGTGTTGGCAAAGTTCTCACTTGTTTTGTACGAGCTTCCATGATCGCCATCCCGTCTGACGAGACCGTATGCCCCAAGATTGTGACCAAACGCCTATGAAAATGGCACTTATTAGGCTTCGAGGTGAATCCTGCATCCTGCAAATGATCTGGTACTAGTTTAAGATTTGCACTGTGCTGGCGAATTTCTCTATCGAAAAGAAGCGTGTCATCGAGGTAGATTGTACAATATTTCGGGAAAAGCCCAATTAGCGCTGTCTGCATTAAGCGCCGCAAAGCAGCTGCAGCGTTACACAGTCCAAAAGGCATTGTCAACGATTCGTAAAGCTCGTTGGCCACTATGGATTCCGTCTTCTCTCTATCGGTTTCTGCTACTTCTACTTGGCAGTATCCGGATTGTACGTCTGGTATAGAGGACCACTTTGATCCATGCAGGAAATCCAAGGAGTCACTAATATACGGTAAGGGGAAAGCGTCGTTCTTAGTTACGGCATTTAACATTCTGTGATTAATACACAGCCATAGACTACCATCGCTTTTCTTTATTAGTGCGATTTAGGAGGCTCATGGTGTATTGGTCGGCTTTATAACTTCAACCTTGATAATCTATTCTACCAGATGGTTCACTTCTTCCAGGTGAGGTGGCAGTGTGCGTAGGTGGTTTCTAAATGGGTCTGGCTTCGCCGGTGTCTATGGTGCGTTTCACTCCTTGCCATGAGAATATGTTTGGATGGGCGCGATGAGCGTAGTTCCTTCCTCTCACTGTCGGTGAGATGCATCAACTGTGCGCCAAGCTCAACTTAGTTGTTTATGGAATTGCCCACCCACAGCCTCGAAAGGAGCACTGCACACCGCGTCTGCGTCTTTTTTTCGGTGGAGGTTCGACTAAGATTGTTTACCTCTACTGCTTGGTTGCAAACCGCTTTGGTGTTAAGAAAGAAATCAACGCCAATTATTTCACCTAAACTAATTCTGAGCACATAACAAATTGTGCCGTCCTGGATTCTTCCCCCATTGAGACTTGTAGTGACGTCTCTCCTTTCACCTTCATCTTCCACCTGCTGAGAGTAGTTTTGCAGAGGGAGGACCGGTGCAAAACTTGCTGCGCAGGTTTGGGAAGGCCTAGAGGTTCACTAATGACTTTGCTGCACCCGAGTCAAGGAGGAAGTCTCAGGAATATACCTCTAGCTTGCCGGAGACTCGTATAAATGGGAGGGAACTGCTTGGATGTAGGCAGGATAAAGAATAATACGGCTCACCTGCTCTTGGGACACAACGCGACGGAGTCCAACGTAAACGTGTAGGGTTCGGCCGACGGTTGGACGTCTGAGATGTCGGTGTCAGGGGGAGGTCCTGACGCTTCCTAGTCACGGTCTTGACCAACTGACTGAGAATGTTTAGACTCCTGCTCTGAACCCCCTGTTTGGTGGACTAACTTTGAAAGCCCTTTCTGCTAAGGGGTTCAGGTTCCCATCGCACTCTTCGTCGTCTTCGCCTAGCTTCTGGTCACGGTGGAAAAATTTCCTAGCCATTGACTAATCTAGCTAGTCAATGACAAAATGGGGCAGTGTCCTGCAGCAATGGCCAATATCAAAGTCAGGGGAGACTCCTGCATCTACCGCCGCTGAGAAGAGCTCTTGCGTAGGAGCGCGGTGGACCAGCGCCATTCTCTACCACTAAGGATATTAAGTGAATGTAAAGCCTAACGGATTTCATCCGGTCTTCAAAGTTCATGTCTTCTTTGAAGTAGGAGGAGGTCCGCCAACGCTGCCACAAGTGTAGACGGTTCTTCCTTTTCCTCCTCCTCCTCCTCTCTTCCTCCACTTTTGCTATGAGAAGGTTGGATATTTCTAGCCACCTCTATTAAAGCGTAGGATAGATATATGGTAACAGGGCTAAAATATTCACACCTAAGGAGCCTTAGTCTTGGGAGAGCTACCACGTGCGTCAATGACCAGGTAAAAATGGTTCTTTAGCCTCTCGCCTATAAAGCACATTTAAGGAACATAAGTATTGCAGCTTTGCCTCCCTGAATGAACGACACCGGGATTCGAGTGGGAATCTGCACCATGGACGACAGCACACAGTCGTACAATGAGACCGGTTGCCTTCCCATTTCCTGAATGGGCACCAATCAGCACTTTTATCACCACTAGTTCGAAGATTCCGAAGTCCTCAACTTACTTTTTCACATACTTAAGTACCTACCGATTCAAACCTTTCCACTCGTTCACCGGACTTGCAATGACTCGCATTTACCTTCATTCCCTCCATCCTAGACTTAAAATCCAAACCAGATTTGGCTTTCAAAAGGCGCTGTAAATACCATCGTGCTGGATTAACTACGCAAATGTAGGAAAGTCCATTTTCGTGGCTGTCGTTGGCAACGTATTCATCCTGACCTGATGTGCACCTTAAAGGGCTGCGTGACACATGACTGCTGCTGCGAAATCATCGCAGTCAATTCGCCTTGCCAGACTGAGGCCATCACCACAAAATAATGGTTCCGTTGCTCTCTGGTGGTCTTGTGGATTCCCTATGCTCCTCTCACTTTTCTATCAACAAGACATTCATAAGTTACGAAGTACTGGAGCCACAAAATTTTTGAGTTGTAGCTAATGACGTCATTGTATTTGTTTCATGGTGATGACGTTCATCAAACAACGTGCTTCCATGAAAGCCTTGTCACTACTTCCACAACTCCATGCAATATCAAAATTCAAACATTTGTAGAAGTCACAAAATCACACCTGCTATTCTTCTAATAATTGATGTGAAATCATGTGGGTACATGGATATCATTTGTTAGGAGAGATGAAGCTCAAAATTAATGGTTTCATACGATCAATATAGTGGCATGATTTTATGTCTGCCTCACATATTGCGTGGCACAACTTCACTTTGTTTATTGAAGTTTCCTGCTCAACTGCCCTTTCCACCTGCATCGGCTACGATCACAAGCTCAAAGCTAAAGCCGCCATTTCACAAAGGCTATCGCATGACTTGTGATGGGTGTGCTAAACCCGTTCCGCATCACCAATCCCCAGCGGCTCTACTTCATACTACAAAGACACCATCTCATCTTGTAAACCCACTTCTCGTTGTGCGATCTCAAAATCTATGCAGTGGAAGGAGACGGTTAAGTAGAAAATAAAAAACGCTTTGCGTTCAATATTCATACGCCGATGACGTCTCAAATTCTATGTCCTCTCATCTTTTCATCTGAACTGATTCTCGCATCACAGTGACACATTCATGCCATATTTTTATTTTAGCAATCAAAAGCTCAAATTTTCCAGGCAAATGATAGCAAAACCGTGCGTTCTGTGATTATCGTTACTGGTCACCGTATTCAACGTTAAATCAGCTCAGTGTTCTTCTCCTCAGCCCTTTTTCTGCTAAAGATATAAAAGAGGAAGTGACCAGATGGTTTTCTTGCTCGTAAGTTGACTGATTGAAAGAGATAAGGACACTTAATTTATCGGTTGGAACTGAAGAATTAGCCCTTTGCAAGTATCATCAGCCATATCAGCGTAAATGATATCGTTGGGTAGTCTCCAATAAGCATGTTGAATAAGAAACTGAAAGACTAAAGGCAAAGGTCGTCAAATTCGATGGCAATAAGACAAATGAGGACAGTAACTGTCATCAACGCAGTGAGCGTATTTCAGCCCTTCTTCTCCTAGTGTCGGCGTGTTGCCTATGGAAGACTGGGTGGAAGAGACCGTTGTACATTTTGTGGCATTGAACAGTGCAATAGTGATCATGGAGGATGAGGCATTGACAAATTTTAAAGTTTGAAAGGGTGAGGTAAGGTATCATCCGACGCCATCATCTTTGAATGATGGAAATGTTCGCACAACCTCAATTTTACTGCAATCTGATCGTCTGTCACTGATTTGGTCTGCTGGAACAAGAACTGCGAGAATGTCGTAAAACGTCACTGCAGTGTCCATGGGTTACATGGTCAGGATTAGAGCACTTGAGTCCTTTCAAATCTGCCCACTCTGCGCACTGTAATGACACGAAGTCTAATATTGCATTTAAAATGTGAAACGAAGGTGATTCTAGTCAGCAGATCTGCAATCCAAAGTTGGCTTGACCTGAATCATAAGTGACGTGATTGTCTCAACCAATGTGATACCAAAGTCTGTTTTATTACACCACATCCAACCATATCACTCCATGCCTTATCTCACGTATAAATAGGCGGAACTGTCTAACTCTCCTAGTCCCTTTGCCACGATGATATGCGCACGGAATGGTGAGTTGTTACTTACCCAGCATCGCTCACCACCATCATCCTCAACTGTTGCTCTGCACACATTTTGCAATGTCAGGTCCCTTTGTGAGGGTGATCTTCAGACTCATCACTGTCATCGCCATGGTGGCGTGTGAGCTACCCACACCAGTTGAACAGGAACAGGCTCATAGGGGAGTTCGCGAAAATGTACAACCTCCTGCCACCAATATGCAACTAATAGTGCGTTCGTTGCCAGCACCTTCGTGGTCGACTGGACTTGTGTTGGCACTGTAATCTGTTTCATGTGTAGGTGGTGCCTGCTTTCATTTGTCTAGAAATACTCTACGAGCTTGCAGAATCTGGCAAATTTTTGGGCTGAGATGTGCAGGTTTAAACCTCCCTTTCTATGGCCCTATCATAGAGCTGTACGAAATACCGCCGTTATCAGTGGCCAAAAGCCGTCCATTATTGAAGGCGTATGTGCCTGGAAGAATGAAGCCAAAAACTACAGTTACCATAACAACAATTGCACAGGCCCCTGTGGTCACTACACACAGGTGAGAAAACTGTGCGTGTGTGTGTGTGTGTGGTATTGAATGGTTTAGTACTGGATGATACGTCTTGTCGCGCCTTTCTCTCTACCTGAATAGATGGTTCGGGCAACCATAAATGAGGTTGACTGTGCAATACAGCGATGCGATGGCATTATGCCTGGTTTACAGAACCCACAATATGTGATTGCGTGTGGCTACACACCTGGGTAAGTTCTCTTTCGCCTGATCGTGAGGTAGAGGAGAAGCTCATCAGTACACTGCTATGTGCGCATTCTTTTGGAGGGAACAACGGGGGCGGGCAACCGTATGAGGAAGGAACCAGCTGAAGCAAATGCCCTGAAGGACGGGTGTGTTTCCGCAAACAATGCGCCGAAAACCGGAAAGGCCATTAAGCGTACTCGACAGTGAACTTAAAGAATCGTCTATAAGGACTAATCGTCCACCAACTGCACTGGTTGTAGCAAAAATTATGTGCCGCAAATCAGTTGCCATCTCTCCAAACACTCTTACCACGCTTTTAAGCTCTGTCAACTCTCCAGTATGTTTCTTTCATTTTCCACTCCTTTTTTCGGCAGAACAAATGCACACAAACACATATATGTTGATGAGTGTGACTATGAGGAGATGGTGTGTGCGGCGTTTGGTGGAAAGAGCACCATGTGGGACGTAAGGTTAAAGGCAAGGCGAAGGGGTGATGAGAAGTTGGCGGTCTTAGAGCTAGTGATGTGCATGGTGAAGGAGAGGAATGGGATGTGTTCGCCTCAAGAGTAAAGGTGCACGAGTTGTAGGGACAGTGCCAACGTTGAATTTGCGTCATTTTAGTGTAGCATGAAATGCGAACACATTGTAAATAGGCCCGATGTTCAAAACATGTCTGCCATGAAGAGCAGGAACTGGATCAACTAATTAGTCATCAGGGTTCAGCTAATGAAATTTGATGAATTACATCCCACTTATTGCCGCGCTTGGGATGTTGACAGTGAGTAAAGCTTATCACATTTGGAAGGGGTTAGGTTGTCGGCTATCGATAAATGTGGTTGGACTTAAACGGCTGTGTAAGCAGGAGTGTTTCTAGTCAGTTTACACCTCACCCGACTTTACATCGAATGGAATGCCAAGACCCATATGAGTATGTACTGTCAAGGAAATAACAACTGAAGGAAAATGACATGTCTACGTAAGAGAATGACGGTGGGATCTCTCTAGCAAGATGGTTATGCCTGCATTAGTGAATGTTTAATTTCAATTGACAAAAACATTTGACCACAAATTTGTCATTTACATCTGGCTTGATGTGTGCATGTAATGCAGGATTAAGGATTGATAATTGAATGAACGGCCGGTTGCGATACGCATGTAGGAATACGAGGATGTCTAATATCTTGGAAACAACCTCCAAGCATCAAGTCGGTGTACGTTTTCCAACAATTACAGAGTTGATGAGATAAGGTGACAATTGTGTTTATTAGAATTGCTCAAACATTAGGCTTGTTTTGATCTTTCGCGTGTTTTATATTGACACTTATGGTCCTTTGGTCTACGACTACGATCAACCTCTCTGACTTTTTTTTAATTTGAAAGCCTTTTGTGAGAAGGTAGTTGGCTGGCAAGGGAGCGCCAATGCAGGCAAACTTCTTTGATTTCTTGCTTTTGAAACTGCGTTGCCACACAGCACCAAAGATGCAACCCGTTGGTTAAATGGTGAATGGGGTGCATTGCAAATGTAGGAGCGAGATTCAGCCTTCATCACAGTGGTTGAATTCACTTTGGCTAAGTGGCCTTTCAGTGTTGTTGTCACCAGCTTTCCTTTTCACCGATATCTCACGTAACTCAGAGAATTCATTAAAGCAAGATTTACTTCCACTTGCTTTTAACTGGGATACGCGAGTTAATGCGTGTAAGAGTGGACGGTTGAAGGCTGAAGAAATGGAACAGTCCTCGAATGAGCCAATAAATGCTAGACTGCATGGACTTTAATACTCTGCCTCACTGCGTTTGCTTCACGATTCCGTTCTAACTTCTTTGCTGCTTAAGGAACAGTTTTCTTTAGTCAGTAGGCGGAAAAATAGCCCAAATCTAGTCCTCAAGCAGCAGCCTGTTTCCATGACGCCGACAGAGGTCCTCATGCAGCTCCTTATTAACATGCAATCGGTCCAACGTTTTGTAAAAGACAATGTGGATGACTCAGAGCAGTCAATGTTCTCAAACTTGGGTTAAATGCAAAGAAGAGGAAGAGGAAGAGAAGGAGGGAGAGGAAGAGGAGGAGGATAACGATTACCTCACATAAAGTGTTCGATTAATGCAGGTAGACATTAAATGTCTCATCTATTTTGCATCGTCGATAAGCTCATCCAGAATGTCATTCACAATACTAATATGATTTATGCAGAAAATCTGGTGGGCTTTAATAATGTTCAAACAGCTGTGAAATGACGAATTGCCATGAACTAATCACAAATTTCGAGCTGTCGGACCATGTTGATGCCCTTTTCGCACATCCAATGAAATTTGCAAAGGATTGACAGAGCGGTGTTCTTTTCATTGTTCCAGAAGTAAATGCAGCTTGTAAATGTTGCTGTCAGAAGTCGGGACGACTTAGTGCCATTTGTTGAATTGACCTAAAACGGCGGGGTGAGGATGCTCCCTTGAATAGGGTCGGATAAAAATGCACTTTTTAAAGAATTCTATTGCCTCGAATTTCCAGCGTTAATGTCTGTGGATTTGAAACAGTAGTTAGAATCGTATCATGAAGGCACTGGTTTGCATCCAAGCACTGTCAAAGCTAAATTCAACTCTGATTTAAGTCCAAAGTCTTCCAGTGGATGTGAATAGAAATAGACTGAATCTTGGCAACTTTATTGTGGCTAAAGCGTGGCGTCCTTGTAATTGACGCATTCGATTGCATTGACTGCTTTGTCTAACCGAATCACGTTCTGTGGCATAATCAGTGGAGGTCGACAAAAATTGAGCGCCAAGTTCATAGCCTCGAGGAGATCAATCCTTCAAATATACAATAATTGAGCGCCAAATTCAAAGTCTCGAGGGGATCAATCCTTCAAATATACAATTATTTAGCGCCAATTTCAAAGTCTCGAGGAGATCAATCTTTCAAATATAAAATCATTTAGTGCCAAATTCAAAGTCTCGAGTAAATCAATCCTTCAAACATACAATAACAAAGCGCCAAATTCAAAGTCTCGAGGAGATCAATCCTTCAAATATACAATAATAGAGCGCCAAATTCAAAGTCAAAAGGAGATCAATCCTTTTAATATCCAATAATGGAGCGCTAAATTTAAAGTCTCGAGGAGATCAATCCTTCAAATATACAATCATTTAGCGCCAATTTCAAAGACTCGAGTAGACAAATCCATCAATTTTTCAATCATTGAGCGCCAATTTCAAAGTCCCGATTTTTATCAATCCTTCGAATTTACAATCATTTAGCGCCAAATTCAAAGTCTCGATGAGATCAATCCTTCAAATACACAACCATTGAGCGCCAAATTCAAAGTCTCGAGTAAATTAATCCTTCAAATATACAATAATGGAGCGGTCTTGACACACACAGCTTTATTGTCTGGTGATGTGTGTATCAAAGGCACGATGTACAGGTTAAGTCTGATAAAACCGCATCTACTGCGGACTGACCCTTCGTCTCTACTTCATCAATCAAGATTCCATTCATTTATTGTTCTTTCAAAGGGTCTGATATTCATCGTGTGAATTCTTGATAAGTCATTGCAACAGACTCTTAACAAGTTCTTCTCTCCTACGGCATCCTTTCCATTTCAGGTCACAATTGCCACAACCACAAGAACAGATGTTAGGACCTTGTCTGAGTTGGAAATTTTTGAAGCAGTACAGGATCAATAAAAAGATAACATCTTCAAAGATTTTTTTGATCTTAAAAGTCTAAAAATCAAAAAGTGATGATAGAATTTACTGAATGAGATCAAGTAGAAGTTAAAAAGATGATAAAGATTTGTAAGTGTAACTTACTGATAAATGAGGAGAGGCTGCACGTCCAACATTGCTAGCGCGAGCCTGATTCACTGTAGGAAGATGCAAAAAAGCAAGTGCAGCCTTGAAGTTGTCCACTAGCTAGCCATGTTAGCAACAAAATTTGTCATCCAGTCTAGAGGGCAATGCCTAAAACTCAGTGGCTTTTAGGGAAAGCTGTGAAAGATGGATGCATAAGATGCAATCAAGGGGCATGAAGATCGCCTGCTCATGTGTGGGCATGAATGCGATTTGAGGCAACCGGAAGGTTGAAAGCAAGGAATGTGATGGTAGTTGAGAAGGAAATTTGCTCACCCGTGCTTGCGCGATTTTTACAAGCCACTCCAGATATTTGTACAGTTTTCATCCGTCCTGGACAATGGTGGATTGAAAGTCCTTCGCAGTATCTTCGCTTTTGGCAATCTAAACGTTCGACTTGTTAAAATACACCATTTAAATAAGTGAGAACACTGTACAACGATTGCCAAAGAAGAATCCGGTCAAACTTCTGAATAAGATGGTTGTTAGAATGACTACCAAAAGAATAACAAGAAAATAAATAAAGATCCACATCTTGACTGAAAGCTGAAACACGAGAGCATGAATGGCTAGAATCTCAACGCAGTGTGTATTTACTGGATCGCAATTTGAAAATCAGCTGCCTGTGGATGACAGAAAGTTCGTGTGCGAACTATGGCAGGTAAAGAGCATATCAATTTAAGCACGCGACCATTTTTACAATCAACGCATGTTTCACGATTCGCATAACTCAAAGTTGTCTCTCTGCTCTTTAGTACAAGTAACATTAAAAGCTATATGCTGATGGTTACCTTGTTTTCGGCTAAATTACCAGTAACAACTTCTCACCTGCAGCTTAGGCTCCATATACGTGGCAGGTCGTCTGTCTTCACGCTAAGGACTGTTTCGTTAACTGCTCGGCGTTGGACATGTGGTGAGCAGTAGTGAATAAAACTGTGCTAAAGGTGATCTGAAAAGAGAACGAAGGAGTGAAGAGCTTGGACAAGTCACAACAAAACGAGTGCTTCCATAAACTCTAAAGTGGAAGATAATTAAGGATTGGAGGCGTGTTCGCAATCTCGTTTATGTGTGGTGTTGATGTCCGAAACCGCAGCCTTGGTACCTTTCAGCGCGATCTGCCAAACCAAACCACTGAGAGCGAAAAGCGCACACTGACCAGTATTTGTTGTGATTCGTCTATTTTCTGAGGCGATGCTTAAGAAAATGCCTTTTATGCCTTTGCAAATGGAACCATGTTTAAATGCATTTGGCACAACGTCCTGCAAACACAGATAGTTAATTACTCATTTATCCTCCTCCCTCTCTTTTTAACTTACCCCTTTTGCTCTCTATTACTCTAAACGCCATTACACGGCCTTGTCTTATGCTACGTTTAGGGCTGTGTCATCATTACTTAACGTCCTCAGTTAACCGTAACTTCCTACATTTTTTTTGTTTTTACCCCTTCTGTCATTATTTGTAATTCCCCTTTAAAATTCTACATTAGATTTCACTGTCCTACTCTCCTCTACCTCCCCATCTTCTACGTTTTGAACGTTTCCTAAACTCACTGTTAAAGACTTGCCAAAGCAATAAGGATGGCTAGGTATTATAGAAAGTAGCGCTACCCCTTCCATTGCCTGCAGCCAGCTAGGGTCTAGAGGTTTGTTTGTAGTCTCAATCCCCTGTTTTGCTCCGAATTTTCACACACTTGCGCCGGTGTAAGACAGACTGTAAAAAGGTTGCCTAATTTAAAATCACCGAAGGTATAAAGCTCTAAAACATTGGCATGCATAATCGCACCAGTGACTGTACTTCATACCACTTGAATCACTTTGTGTTTTTGGTGGTGTGAGGTGCATATGTAGACAATCGAGCCAAGCATAAATACATTTCCATAATGCGCCATTGTGCTATGCAGCAATTCTAACGCACATTTCGTTTAAAAAATTAAAAATCATGTCATGTGTCGCAACTTGGTTTTGCTTCCTAAAAGGGTTAAGAGGAGTTAGGCCTCTACTAGATCTTATTTGCTAAAGATCTTATCATTTTAGCACAGTTAAGCAAGGAGGAAATGAAAGAATTAAGCTGCATGATGAACTGTGTGTATTTATCCAAGCAAATAAAGCCTACTTCACTCTAACGCATCGAAGAAACTGATCTTCTTCTCGTCGAACACTTAAGTCGATTGTTTGTGCAATGAATTCTTGATTAAACGCATACTTAAACATACTCACATATTATTTTCCGCATATGTCACCAAAACGCGTACGAACTTTTTATTCACAACAATAGCAGGTCATACAAAAGAACAAAGTGAAAAATGTTGCGAGAAACCACAATCTACACTGGCTACGTGTTCGTAAATTAAAGTTCTCATTTACCTAAAAAATTTCCTATGACACGGGATAGCAAATAGGTGATGCGATTGTTCTTGTGCTTTTGCGGCTTAAACTTTTTTTATCCCAAGCTACACTATATATGAAGGAAACACCGATTCCTTGCGAAATCGCCAGATGCGTTTCTATTCACACAAATGCAGTACTTTGGTTTTTTTGAGCTACCAGTTTCGATCAGGGTTACAGAGGTGGCCATATTGCCCCAGCTGCATAGGCTTGCCTAGGAGCCATGCCAACAACTTGTTTTCCTCTGCCCATTAAATATGTATATTCTATCCTAGTATTCTGCCTTCTTTTGCCTTTGAGGGAGCCTCGGGACGCTATATTGGTGGCAGCGGAAAGCAAGCCGACTCTATATGAGTTTTATTCCGATCTCTACCGCCTGTAACATATTGTAGCAGTGCGAAAGAAGTCCATGTGCTACGGAGGGGCCAAGAATGACGTCCACCTCTGGCACCTAACCCATCTCCGTGTTCTACAAGAAAGCTATCAACGACTGAAGCGATACTAGCCATGGACCACCTGGAAAGTTTCGTTCCGAAGATTGCCCCTAATGTACCTGCTTAAGGAGATCGGCGTACTATCGCCTCCCTATGGACACACTGATGGTCGGCAGAACCACTTATTCTGAACATTGTTCCTAAGCCAAACGAAACTCGAAGTCTAATGTACTGCCAAGAGGGATTATTGACGTTGGTGTCAAGCGTCGCCTCAATTGCGTCGAATGTCGGTTACTGGCATGGTTGGCTCGTGGATGCTTTTTGCAGCACTGACTACGTTGTGGTGGCTGACGCGGAATGTCTACCAAGGATCGCGTCAGAGATGACGCTCGAAAGAGGAGAGGGGCAATGTAATACTTTGTTTGTTTAAACTACCGGTTTTGGTCAGGGTCACAGAGGTGGCCATATTGCCCGAAATTTGCACCCTGGATTGTCAATTCTTGTCACTTTGTGCTTATATGAGTAAGTGACTTAAATCTTATCCATTCTCAAAACTCGTTATCTATTTGTCATTACCACTAGGGACGTAGCCTACCTCTCGCTCCTGGCAGAGAAAATTGCTTGTTTTACGTGTCATTTGGCATCAGTTTAATCATAATCATTCATCTAAATGGCTGGCTAGGTGGTTAGTTGGCAGGTTAGCACTCTGACCAGTTAGCATGCATTCCATTATTAGTTGAATCGTCTCGAACTGGCGATTTTGCTAGGTCGTCTCCTATCTCAATGGATTTTCTAACCATACGGTCTGGGTGACAGGTTGGTCCAGCCTGCAGGTTTGCAATCAAGTAAACGCCTGCTTGTTCAAAGTCTGAGCAGTCGACTCTAATTGGGGAGTGAAGAGAACCAGATAACCACACCTCACTAGGATGAAGCGTAATTTCACAATTCCTTACGCGCGAAATCTGGCGTACGCAATATCTGAGGGGCATTTTGCTAAGAAAAATGGGTAACTTTTGCTTTTACCATTCGACTTCAGTTGCAGTAATCTAAATTCTATCATCCGCATATGAGTGGGTGACAGTGGACCAGGAAATAAACGAGACTATCCCCCAAAATCTGTAGGAGTTGATCGAAGTTAATCGAAAAAGCGTAAGGAGAAAACAGCATTTTGAGTAACTTTTAGCATAGACCACATCAGCATCTGGGTCTGTTAGTTGTCGTGAGTGGTGTGTGGTCGCGGAGGATACCAACACGAAACGCGTAACCTAAATTTCATCTTACAATACAGCCCCGAGTTGTTCTGGTTTACGCCAGGAATGTCTATAATGCAACGCATCCGACACCAAACACGGTTTCGTCAGTTGTGGTAGGACTCTACTAGAGTAAATGGTGCTCCACAATCGAGCGTGGATGAAAGCTGTTGCACACACGCCTCCTTGGGTTATGCAAAATAACATGCTCCAAGAAAAATATGGTGTTTGGCAGCAGAATATGTGAAGTAGAAGAAAGAATTTCTTACCTTTTTCCTAAGGAGTGCATGCAAAGGAATTTCTCATAGAGCCAAAATACAACAAAATGTCACCATTGTCTCTGCTGCGCTATGCACGTGCTTGATTAGGGGGCCGGTGAGTCGTCGTCTTGTGGAACTGATTGACCTTAGCGTCACCAATGCGTGTGAATGGTCACATGGCCTTGCACACAGCACCCAATTCTGCTATGCAACCACACGCAAAGATTGCAGGCAGCGCAATTATGGTCACGATGTGAAAGGAAGCACTTGATTTTAGACGAGAGTGTGGAAGTGGACTTTGGGATTAGAAGTTAACCTCAACTAGAGATTCTAGTGTGTCAGTCGCAAGGGCTCTCAACAACATAGTTGATGAATCACACAGCATCTGCCCATCTCACAACGTAAATTCCCATTTTCAAAACTCATAATTGGGACTGTGTATGGGAACAGGGCTCGAATTAAGTATTCACACTGCCATGGTCAGGCGAATTCACTGCAACGATGTGTGTAAGAATGCAAGTAAATTATGTTGCGTTGGAGACTGTGCTGGCATTAACAGTAATAAAGCTGGTACTTATGCACTTGAAGTAGTTTGTTTCTGAACTGACACAGTTACAGCCTCCAGCAGTTGAGATTGAACAATATAACTGATCAGGTGATGCGGATTCTTCCACCACTTCGTTCAGTCAAAATGAAGCACTTTTATAGTTTCGTACTCCATTGATAATTTCTGACATCGTGATGCCTTTTTACCATCGTGATCACATTCTCGCGCTACTTCCTGGTGAAATCTTCTCACATTATGCAATTCCCTTTCGTGGTGTCATCGACGGATTCCGCAACGCTGTTTAGCTTACCAATCTCAAGCATAAAGCAAGTCATTGCGACTACTCCCGATATGAGGGTGCTTGGTGTACTTTGGCACCTATATTTTAGCGAACAAAACAGATAGCGGGTTAGATTTTATGCAAGAGTCGTTTGTTGAACTTCTAGTCACCATACGATTGAAGAGGTGATTGCAGTGGTCTACTAGAGACTAGAATGACTACTTCTCATGGTACCATTAGTGGTGGATGTCATCAAAAGCGAATCACTTTCTGCTACACGGAATAACCGTAAAAGTCAATGACTTTTGAATTTCACAGTGCTTGAAGCTGTTTGATTCTCCGTCAGCAATTCACCACCCTGCTATACTTAACACTTTACGATGAATTCGGAGGAAGCTATTCCGGATTTCACTCCATTGTAAACCAGAATTTTGCAGTTGCGACTTGAGCAAAATACGGTGGAAGTGAATTTGAGAGGGGCACATTGGTTCTACTAAAGAAGCGGTGCTTCAAAAAATTATTTAAAATACGCAACTTGGGCCATTACTCATTGCAACTTGTTCTTCCATTTTCTCCTAGTTTGTTACTAGGCTCACCGCTAAAAATGTAGTGCTGGACCTGCTCTATTACCAGTGCAAATACATGAGACTGAAACATAGAATACATGAACCAAATTTCAACAAAAATATTTCTAATCATTGCAGATCCATCCTGACAAGTCTTCGTGCCAAGTGACCTGAGGGCATGCTCATAGGGTAAAAGGGGTGTGTAAGATTGCGTCTGAGGCTCTAAACGCAGAATTTTTAGAACCATCAGTAAATGACCGACTTCACTTTGCCTCCTCAATTTTCACCGTAAATTTTAACCCATTTAAGCTTCAAATTCGCAACATGACACCCTATGGAGGATGGGTGGGGCGATTGTTCTACAAATGGCAAATTTTTTATAACTGAGCTCAACCTATTTGTAAAATACCTATTCCAGAGTAGAATTAATTTAGTGGATTTTGTTCATCCCTCCGGTCATGAGTTCCGTTATACTCCGTTCACTTGAAGACTAAAAATAAATGAAAGTCCTACATCAGTATGCTGTGCCCTCATTTTAATCTCGTTTTATAGATCTTCCGAAGGTAATCTAATCCGCCTTTTGACTGCTGTAGGCTCAATGATGCTTGCAGTCAAATCTCTACAGAGATTCCAATTTGCACAGTTAGTCGCTACACTTACCACGTGGGCGTGTTTTGCCGGCCTAACGGTAATAATACAGCTACTACGTCATTACTGGCTAGTCGACGAGAATAAATGGATTGTATTGGTCTATGTTTGTGGATAACTGGCGTCTGAAAGGCAAGCGATCGACATTACATATTCACCATTCAACATCTGATGATTGAACCGCGATTGTGCTTAAGGCATATTATTTTGGCAAAGTTTTTTCTCCAGAAATTTGCTCAGCTACATCTGGAAGTAATGTAATCGGCACTGTGGTGTTAAAGCTTTTAACCACCATTTACTTTTCAACTCTCTACGCTTGAAAGATATCGTACCTTATCACTAACCCAAAAAGTAAACAATGTGCTTGCTGTTTTGGCCTGCTACATTTCGGTGAACTCTGCACTGTACTTTTCAGTTACTAGCATGGCCTAGAGGCCACTTCACTCGACGAAGGTACAATAACCATCCAAGTGAATGTAGATGCGACTGAGGACTAAACAAACAGCAAACGTATCAATTTAGCGCAGAATATTTTTAATGCAATGCAGGAAAGCAGTGGGATGGGACAGAGATAGTGCGACGGAGGGGATAGATGTTAAAAGCCCAGTCAAATGTATCTGCTGGACAGGTGCTTAGATAGTGCATGGAAATGAAGCTGACGTAGACTGTTGGTCGGGAAGAGTCCGGTTGGACTGCCGACCCAGGTCCTCACGCTCCGCTATCATTCCCTTCCTTCATACACAGACAAACTTTATTCTAGCACTAAAGTCGCACAATTTTTTTAAGTAAAATAGTCGAGTGATCTTCGAGAGGAGTGCGCTCTTGACAAAGCTCCCCTTTTTTGACACTTCTCCATAGCGTCAGATGTGTCTCCTCTATTTTCATTGCGCCACGGCCCTACGTTATCGACTCGTCATTACTTCGCCTACTAGAATAGTCGACGTTCATTTAGACACACCTAATAGCAAGCGCGGCCCCCTCAATATGTCAATGAGCGTTCGTGGCACACCACTCACCCAACTTTGGTCCTACCACAACTAACGAAACTGGAACTGAGTCCAATGAAGCGCAGTGAAACAACACCACTCTAGACAACACGTGGTGCATTGGCCTCGTCTCCTTCGCCTCCTTTCCTCCTCCGTGACAGAAAAGAATCAACATAGGTGAGCAGTGGTAAGATTGATGCTTGTTTAGAGGGTTCACTTCCATATCGGAGAGGTGTAATGCCGGTTTATTGACGAGAAGCATGCTTGCCGAACGCAACTCGCTAGGCTAGGAGGACTACCACGAATCCGGTGGTGGCTCCAAGCAGGTAGATATCCATCACCGTTAATGGATGATGCGTTAGCCAACTAGACAATTCTATCCAGTAGTGCCATGCATCTGCCTCCCCACAGCAGTACCAGTACCGATTTTAGGGCTCAAGTCGTTAGTGAAGTTCATATTTAAGTGTAAATGTCGTCACTGTATGACATACAAATAGATCTAGATCAAAAACGTGGCAATCTACAGCATTGTGAAACCAAAGATACACATTGTAAGGACAAGTTTCAAGGTCAAATAGCGTTATATGAATGAGTAATTGTGTAGGCAGAACTTTCCTGCCGTATTACCCTGCATATCGATTTAGCTCGCTTTCAAGGTCAAGACACGTCTATTTTGTGTTGCAGCAAAGCAATAATGTTAACGTCGAGAGATCTGGCTGGCCTCCATCACCCATCCTTCCCCACGCCTCGATACCCAAAGTTATCTTTTCCATCTCCGATGCATAAGTCATGTGTTGACGATCCTAACAGCGCGCTGATGTCACCCACCATTGAGGACACTGTGGTAACAGCCATGTTAAGGCCATTCAATACAAGCCCATGCATTGCTTTAATGCAGCCTTCCTTCATGTTTGATGCCAATATATGAAAAATCTAACTCACAATGCGTAAGTTTGCTAAACCTAAGTCCCAAATCACAAACCCACAAAAGCTGCAGCTCCGCAAGACCACATCACATTTAATCACCGAAAGTCTCTGTTCAGAACAGTCTCCACCACGTTTACCTCAGCTTCAACGCCTCAGCACCATCACTTCCCTCAAGCTCGTGTCTCACTTCACTTTACTTTTCACACCGTACTTTGTTTCCTCTGCTTCGCATTCAAGCACAGAGTAGCCATGAGCCACAGAAGAGATGATCATCCCACCTGCATCTAGGATTGAGGAAGGTAAGCACTACGAAAATCAAACCACTCACCTTTTCATTTAGCTAGTCTCTAGCGAGGCCGCAGATCATTACATTAGCAGGGCAAATAGCACTCAGCCACTCAATCACTGGAAGAAACTAAACAAGAGAAGAGAGTAGGAGTTATGTGTTTCAATTTTATCCATTCACCTTCTGAAGCATCTCCAAACAATTAATTTCATCAAAAAACCTCGGATCCCGAGATTTGCAGAGACTCAGTATTTAGCGATGATACTGGCGAATGATTGCCTCGGATGCCAGCTCTTCATCAAAGTTGACAGTCCTCAACACGCAAATTGGTAAGCCAAACTCAGTGTCAAAAGAGGTTGACCACGAGCTGACTCCTGAGTTAGTGGAATCGTAAGGGGTGTCTTCCTTTTATTTGCCGTCTATTGTGGGTGACGGCCATAAATGCGCTTCCTAAAGCAGGTGTCTACCAGTTCTGATCTTCGGTTGTAGTGACTACCATGGCTTGAAACCTACGCGCTCTTCGTGTGGAGATGTGGGATGGAATCTTGATTGTATTTTCTTTATTCAAATGATGGAAAGGTCGGTTGCTGAAAAGGAACTGCACTTTTGATACGACGTGGACATTATTCCGGGTCCTGGTGCAAAGAGCAAAATACGCAAGCCGTTTCACTCCCACCGACCTGTTGTTTGGAATAATGCCCACGTCATATTTTAAACTGCATTTCTTCTTCAGCATTCAACCCATCCATCATTTAAACAGGATAAGTACATTTAGAGCTCCATCGTGCATTTTACACGAAGAACGCATTGGTCTTAGGCCAAAATCTGCTGCATAACTACTCCGGGAAGTTCATAAACGACACCCCACCGAGAATAATCCGCACTACAATCTCCTTCATAGGAAGCGCATTGACGGAATTGTTACCCACAATAGGCGGCTCATGGAGAGAAGAATTTCTCTTGGATTCTATTACTTACGGAATCAATTTGCGACCGCTCCACCGTGATTCCGGATTCGATTTCACCTTTACACTATTGTTTACGGCTTAAAAGGAGCCATAGAGGGTTTAACAATTTCTCAACAAGTAGAGTATTTTAGGTCCTAATCACTTTACCTAATTTGTTGCAACTTCGCCTCCTCTTCCGTTTATCCAGAACAACTGGCAATTTTGGTTTGATGCCAATGTTCCCAACAGGTATTCCAAGGATCTTAACCACGTCCTAGCAAATCGCCTCTTGTTCTGCGTCCTAAGAAATGATCGAATAACGTAAACGACAAGGACATCCTAAAATTCGGTTATGTTGACTATTTCTAAGCCAGATTTTAGAATAATAAGAGAAACGTACGCTGCTCTTCCTCTTCTTCGGCTAATAAAACTCAGATGTGGAGAACAACTCAGTCCTTCAGACAGTCTCGAGCTTCAGCTTAAATAGTTTGTAGGCGAAGCGATTGATTTGAAGTTGAATGTCTTTTAAAACAATATTAAATCTGCATAACTACGCGAGACCTTTCTTCCTAAAGCCAAATCTTAATCAATGATTTAACAAACTGTCTATAATACGCTTGAAGTAGGTACTTTTCATTCCGAAAATTCACCGAATGATAGGTAATGCTGTTCAGGAAATTCACAAATTCGACTTATAATGTTGTACTTTACGCACTTTCCATCTATAATCTCGTCTGCAATGTAGACGAATACGCAGGATTCGCAGTGTCAACTCCAATACTAGATTAAACTTTCTAATATTTTTTTTCTCCTGTCGAGTGCAATGTTAAGCGCATCTTTACAGACAGGTTCGCATATACCGTAGCATCGCCATCTGCCTCCTCGCCTCTGCTGCTATAACTGACGCGAGTAAAACCTATGTTATACGTTGTGGTTATTATCTCATGTAGAAGGGAATCACGAAAATACCAATCATTCATATCACGAGGCTGAAGTTATTTTCGTACCTCTCGCCAAATAGATTCGTTTCAAGAAACACAAGTATTGTATAGCCCCCTCCTCTCCCTCCTCCTTTTGAGCACCAACCCCTACTGGTTGACATTAAGCATTCCGTCAGGCGATTTTCTCTCTCCCATTAGTTCGCAATTCTCATCCTTCTATCCATCCAGCAGAGCACCTTTGTGGAGTCTTATCTTGTCGAAATGGACGGTTATTGACAAGGCTCGGAGTTGTGCTTTGCAGATGAGGCAATTCGTAGAGGTGACTACCCTCATTACGCGGAAAAGCTTCTGCTCCAAAGATGAAGAATTTGCTGTGAGTTTTTGGGCGGATAGCGTATACTACCTCATGACACCGCCTGCTTTTAGCAATAGTTGCATTTAATAGAATTTATCGTTGGCTCATATTTATGTGGCTTTGTTAACAGATAGCAAGTATGTAGAGATGGCGAGGGTGCGGGGCGAGAGGAAGATTGAATGATTGAAACTGCGGAAACAAATGATAGTGCGTGTGGCTTGCATTAGTGTAATGATGGCAACAATGGTGCTGAGAGTAGCATTGATGAAGATGATAAGAATGAAAGTTGCTGCTTGCATATGGTAAGGGGGAAGGATGTTTATCCACCTCCCTCCAAAGCCGTCTCCTTTACCAATGGTGCTCAGCATTGTGACCCAACCTTCTTAAGCTGGTTTTGCTGCTCAACGAGACTACAAATTTACTTGGATGAGTAACTTTGTATTTTATTGTTTTGATCCTCGCACCGAGTGATACAGTTCTACAAAAAGCAATTTCCACGCTACCCATCACAACTGCTTAATTATCCATCCACATGAATATGAAACTTGTTCCTCACCAGTCTGTGACAACTGCAGTCGTAACAAATCGCAGTTTGTTACATAATGATCGTTTGCATTTAAAACAACAAAGTGGATGCAAAATATTTTGTGAATTCCGAGAATAAAAAATTGGACACACCCAGGCAAACAAGCGCAGTCGGTGCTATTACTTAATTGATGCGATTTCGAAAATGTCCTGATGAATTCTGCGCCTTTTATCTTCAGCTTCGCTGTTCACCTGATTCTACATATTTACGTATTCATTAGAATCCATGTTCATTTTACGAAGTCGTTCTTTCGTTCGATCTTGATCACGCAAAATCAAATTAGCTTAACCTTTTTTGTGGAACGTGTTAGACCCATCCCTATAATGTCTGGGAATTCAATTTCACAGCTGATTTGATGAGCATATTTGCATTTCTGCTGCTATGTACGTCATGGTTCTTTAACTTGCTGTCTGCTGCTTTATCAGAGGGCAGGTTAGGGGGAACATCAACTAGTTGTAAGAGGTTGTTTTACTTCATCATATGCGTCTTTAAAAATTTACACTTGAATGCTTAAATTTGAATAGAGATGGAAATGAGCTAGTGGAAGTGTTGCTGTGGTCTTCATCAAAAGGTTACCCATGATCCATTCCGGAACAGCCCATTCGACATAGACAAAGACGTTGACTTCTCCATTGCCCTACAGCATTTGAAAGCACTGGCCTATTCCGGAGCTGAAGTGCGATAACTGCAGAGGTGACAGGGGCTGTTTTCTTGGATCCATTCTTGCAATACTTCCTCCTTTTCAGTCATGTAGATCATTCTACCCAACTGTGTCACAGGACTGAGTGGTGAGATTGCTTCCACTTTCGACTTTAGGTAGGAGCAAAGGGACTAGAGTGAAGAGAGGAGGGACACTGTGTAAGGCGGGGGAGCGAGTGTGCAGTCTTTGCTAGAATCTGTTTGCAGGCAATTCTCCCTTTTTCTCCTCTTCCTTTTCACAACCTCTGCTATGAGAAGGTTGGATGCATGTTGACGTCTCTATTATAAGTACACGGACGATGTGTGGTAGCGAAGCCGAAGCACTTAAGACGAGGATATCTCACACTTAGGCGAGCAGCCGTGTTCGTTTACGACCAGCTTTTCAATCGCCCTCCCACCTCTCGCCTACAAAGTACATCTCAAGAATATAATTGTTGAATTGATACTCAAAGCGATGTCAGTTGCCCTCGATTATGCGATGCTCAAGGAAATTGGGATGTTGTATTGCAAAGATAACTTTGAAATTCCTTTACAAAGAATTTTTTCCGGTATGGCGTTGCCGGCATGCGTTTTCTTCCCCATAAAAGGACTCTAGAATTACCAGAAAACGCATCTTTGTTGATGAGATAATGAATAGCCTCATTGTAAGCGCATTAGCATTTGATGGACATTTTTTCCTTAAAATTGAGATGTGGTGTCTTGGTGTATTAACTGAGCGCAGAGGCATTGGCATTGGCACGTGGACTCTTGAGGGGAAAGAGGCAGTTGATGAGATTGATGGAATGCAATAATCCACTTTGAGTGGCTCGTGCCTCACATAAATGAGACAGATGCGAGTGTAGAGGTGTAGAGTGTGGAGTATCCTCATTGTTGGCCTTCATACCCACCGAACTAGTAAAATAACTAAGTAGGGACATAATAATTTGTTTGCAGTACACTAACCTTAGAGCGGATGTTAGGGCTCGCTTTTCTCACGACAACGGTTTTGGCCAGGGAGTTGTGCTCAGCGGTCGCTACACGTCTGGGAGGAGTGTGCAACCAGACGCTCCAGGTGCTTTCATTTTAGGCGGTTTAGGCACCTAGTGAATTCGAACCACCACCATTGGATGGTTGAAGGGCTTGAACAAATGTGTACAGTCGGCTCTCACATGGTGTACATGCCAAGACATCCACCAACCCCATGGTTGATGATAACACAGGAGGCCCTATCTTCTAGCCAATTCTATGCCTTTACTTGACAGAATTCATTGTCAACATTATTGATGGAGGCACCAAACTGGAGGTTCGGAGGAATGGTGAATGAATTTGACCCACAGTGGGATTGTAATGGTAGCTGCGGTGCTCTGCAAAGAAGTTAGTCTAGTCCTCCTGTTCATTTGTAAGCTGATCTAGATCCTAAAATTTACCAAAATATTTGAAACGAGCTTCGGGCCACACTGCTTGCTAGACCTCAGGTCAAATTTACACCTGCATCCAAGTTAAAAGGGGAGAGAAATGAGAAAGTAAGATTAAGTGGAGGCGAAGCAATGGAGAATGCTGTGAAGGTATAAAAATGACTAGGTAAATGTGTGAGAATCCAACGTGAGGTTAGCGCAGTAAACACGAAGGCGGAGAGAGGACCTCGCGATGAGAGCTCTGCATCCCATCAATTTGCCAGCCATTTTCCTCTAGCCTTTGCCACCCACAGCAATCTTCCCTTACCATTCGTCGTTGTTCTTTCTACCTGGTACCCCTTGGTACAATGCGGCTAACTTTCGTCATAGTGTTAAGAAATGAAGTCTGCATTACTGAATTTGGTCCACAAGGTATCTCTTCATAATCCCGAAACTGAGCATTGCACTTCAGCTTTGTATCTATGCTCACATTAGCCTCGTATTCCTTCACTCTTTACGTCCCATCACTTGACCATAAAAAGTGCTTTGTGAGTGAATAACTTGAATAGAGCCACTAAATTCTGTCGCTTTCTTCAGTCTTCCAAGCCTGCTACTGTAGTCATCGAGTAGGCACTGCATGACGGGTTTCGATCTCTTGCGTAAGTTGCGTTAATATGCTTTCTTCTACCACAGTTTGTGCTCTTAGCCAGCGGAAGATGCTAATGCAATTGGCAGCACAATGCTCGAACAGTCTTTAATAAATGGGTGATAGAGTGGATGAGGGATGGGTGGATGAAAGGGAAAGTGACAAACGGATTGGTGGATAAATACGGTGTGTAATAAATGGACCCGCAGATGTAAGTTGCCACCACCTGGCATCAATAGCTTTGCCACACTGCTATGTCAAGGTCTTTTGCTGCTAGCTACGCTTTGATAAAAGCCTTTCTCAAACCCGTAATTTCCCCTAGTATTCCAAAGACATTTAGTAATTAATTTAGTACAGAAGGCGAACGATAAAAGAAAACGTCACGCCTAGTTTGCACCATTGATTAGAGAGCTCAATTAATGTTTGAAAAAATCCAGATGGGAAAATATCCACAACACCACTTCGTTCAATCACACGCAGTAAAACCGCTAGTTGTGGAACCTTATCTCCTCTTCAGTATCCTCCATGGCTAAGGCATAGTAATGATGGTCATCGTTCGCCACATTGCAGGTGAATCAATCTAGCAGATCGGAATAGTCCTTGTGCCACCCATCAAATGCAACATGAAATGCAAACAAATTTAGTTAAGACATCGGAGCACATTGTTAGTCTGTCTATATAATGGTGGGGATAATGAACCCCACATGAATGACGCCCTTGAGAGGAACATCATCATAATGCCATGATGGTGAGACAATGGACGCTTTTAGTGCGAATGTAGTTGTAGAAGGATGTGGGGGAGGGAGAGCAGGCGTCTGCAGATGCTGTACCCTAACAAGGGGGAGAGCATTGGAGAATTGGCTGCTAGAAAAGGTAAGAGAGAGTATGCACTGCGTTGGTGGTCTGTTTAACGTCAGAATTTAGTGATGAGAGGGAGAGATGGAGTCACTAACTTACCTTTCCAATATGCCTTAGCCCCCGAGTGAGTCGTCGTCGGTATGTGAAATGTATTTTGTCTAAGTGCTGCGTGCCATTTGGTCATCTTTGGGGTCGCATGGGTGGCAAGCGATAGGCTGGGGTGCGGTGGAGTGAGTACGAAATAGTGAAGGAAAAATTATACTACGAATTAAAGCGGTGTTGGCCAGAGCCCATTTGTGACTGATGCTGACCTAAAAGAACAAATCAGTGTCTAAAGACTGAGCCTTCACTTCGTGGTATGGCCTTCGCACCATGCTACTTGTCCCCTAGACCTCCTGTACGGCAGTTAGCAGTATGTTCTAACCACATCAATGCACACTCTGTGCTGTACCTTCATTAGTCTCTTTTGGGAAGCAATCGCAGCTTACTTAATCGATGAAAGCGCTAATAACAAGCATTAAATGA
Organism: Taenia hydatigena; assembly: GCA_036345935.2. Lineage (NCBI taxonomy): Eukaryota > Metazoa > Platyhelminthes > Cestoda > Cyclophyllidea > Taeniidae > Taenia > Taenia hydatigena. The sequence continues at coordinate 134,883 of JADWOT020000420.1, forward strand.
ACCACGCACCATGAGTCACTAAAATGAGCAGTCAGCGATTTCACCTCTCTTATACATTGATGCATGCAAAGCTCAAGCCCCTAGCCACATTGGCATCCAAGTTAAAAGAGCGGGGATATTAAGAAGTGTTATGAAGTAGATGCAAAGCAATGGAGACTGTTTTGAAAGCATAGGGGTCAGTAGGTGAATGTGTGAGAAGACAACGTGAGCTCGTGGGCCTGTGGTGTCTTGTTTTAGGCGTAAATGCATGAGCCACGTGATGGTTGCATGCAGTATGGTGAAATAGAACTTGCTAGTGCACTTGACTGTCTCTCTCCACACTGCCCAGAAGGCATGGATTTAGCACCCAGCCACTCACAAATTCACCCACTAATCTACCTCTCCATCCCCCACCGTCTCCCTCCATCCATTCTTCCATTCTTACCTCCATCCTCTTGTACATCCTTCTGCCAATCCAGCATACGTTCATCAGTCAACCTTCCTTCCCAATCCTTCTCTCCACCTCCCTCTCTTTAATCCTCCACCCAGTCAACATTCCATTTTAACTAGTCAAACATTCCATTTCCATGCATCAAGCCACAAATTGCTTCCAACTCCTCTTGCCCAATTCAAATGATTTTCATCCACTGCTGTAAACATTGTACCGCTTGTTGTGCAGTTATATTCCTCTGATGCTGGTCATTTCGCCTTACATCCAATTCATTTGCCAGTAATTTCCCTCCAGTCTGTGACTAACCATAGCAATCTTCTGCCACAATCGGTCACGGTCCCTTCTTTCGCGTGCCTTTTGGTACAATGTGACTCACTTTTGCCGAGGTAGTGGGAAAGTGAAGACTGAGAGGAACAAGTCCAGACGACTCTTTTAGCTTCATCGAGAGGCTAGACAAAAGGGCAGTATTTACAGCCAGCAAGATTTCAAAGTTGATCCAATTCAATAGCAACTGTTTGATTCACTATATTGTTGCTTCTCTCAGCCAAAAGGAGGGTCGTCGGAGCGTAAGTAACGGTTAACCCTACCACCGTCTCGAATGCATTGCTGTGGCAATTTCACAATTTTATGCCGACAGCGCACCTACCCGAACACTTCAAAGTGGTGATAAAATGAAATCCACTGTCTACAATCTCTTTGTGATCGTCTAATTCACTTTGTACAGAGTCCCACTCCTCACTTTTCTCATGAAGTCGTCAAAAAGCATGAAAGATTCGGGTACAACAATTCCCAGATGGGCGAGACACTCTCAAAAGGCGGGCTTGCAAACCCATTTAAATTCCCCTAAAAAGCGAAGAGGGAGAGTTCACAATATCGATTCTGATGGCGCCGCACTTCGCATAAGATTCCACCCTGAAGTTACCCCTTTAATTTCGGTAAAATATAACCGACAGTTGCCCACTACATTATTCAGAAGCCGTTTTGTTACAAAGTGGAGAGCATTTCTGTTGAAGAGATGGAAGGCAATTCAAGGCAGCCTCAAAACAATGCTTTTTTCACCGTCAGTTTACAAGTAAGGCCTATATTTGGAAAACCGCAGACACTAGAGTGGCCTAATTCGGCATCGAGATCAACATCGGAGGCCTCCAATTTATGATTGATTCTTCCACATTGTGACTACGGCGGACTTTTCAAACCTTCCTTCTACTTCCGAACACTTTTCATTCTACTCACTGACATTGAGGCCAGTTAGCATTTAAGCATCTGAGTGCTAAAGTAGGATGATGATAAAGGAGGCAATGTTACAATCGCCTGGCGATGCCATTTTGCGAAAATGCTTCCAACTTGACTGACTAATTAGTCCTGGTCGTGTCTAAAGAATTATTTTTCTGGGTCACCTTCAAGCAAGCTGAGTGGTGTCTTGGCCTTAGAAAGCGTGTCTGCAGTCTATTTCACACACTGTAATACTTGGGATTACCATATTGCCTGTGTCGGGTGGGCCAGACTCTGAGTCCTCCTAGCAGCACCAATCCCCTTCTGTTTGCTAACTGCGAATAATCTGCCCTAGTATTATGCCTTCTCCTGCCTTTAAGGAAGTCTCTCAATGGTGCGCACACGTTGCATAAAAATGGTTTTTGGGAGAGGAACCGATAGCAACTGATACAAAAAATAGTGGATGCAATCCGTGGAGTTCCGAAGGCAAGACAAAAGAATGGGCACATTTTATCTGGGTGAATGGCAGAAGCAGGTGCAGTGGCCTAAGTTTCCATTGCGTGTGAGTGGCCCCGATGCTAGCGATCCACCATCCAGTTTTAATTGCAGGTTCGCCCATTAAGAGGGATGACCTTATCGATCAACGTGTGTGTGTCAACTTAGCTGTGGGCCAGTAGTGACTGGGCTTGGATGTGTGTGTGTGTGCGTGTAACGGGTATGCGTCACCTAGTTGACTAAAGTAAACGTACTTCTTAATGACTGACTGACATTGGACTTGAAGCGTCAAAGAGTGGTAGAGTTTCTTTTGTCCCGGTGAGCTCCCACGTGCACACAAATAAAGTGAGGCAGAAGCAAAATGATCAAGAATCAGAATGATAGTGTAAAAGAACTGCTTCTTTCGTATCGCTTACTAGGAGACCGAGTAAAATGCTAAAATTATCAGACGATGCAAGAAAGTGAATGAATCTACTTAGTAGTTAATCAAAGTAAAGCATGAAAATGTTTCTTATTTACTGCCAATTGGCAGTGATTATAAGCATGCAGTGAGGGAATGTGAGCCAACGGAAAGGCCTACTCTTGACCTTCGGAGTAAATGGCGCACCCACATCCACACAGTGGAAACACATTCGGCATTGGATCGTTTGATCGATTGTGATGGGCTTCTCTGGTGCAAGCCGATTGCTAGCGTAAATTAATGTTATTCTTCAAGCTCTCATGGCAGTTTCCGTCTTTGCGTTAGCGTAAGCGGTGATATTGTGAGTGGGTGATTTGCCCGCACTTGCAAAGGAATTCTCTTAAGATTTGGGCCTGCAGAAGCTAATGGGGATGCGGCGATGAAATGATCTAGTGCAGATCTCTAGCTGTGGTGTCTGCAGGATTCGATGAAGAGGATTTGACGTGTCTTACGGGGGTAATTAGACTTCTTTTAGGGATACTCTCTCCCACTCTACATCCAGAAGGCCACACTTCCTTTATGGCATCTTCGAATCTTGCACATCTTTCAACTTGTCCCTATAGATAATGTGGCGTCTATGACTGCTTCATTAAGCTCTCTTGTTTCATTTTGTGTAGTCAAGTGCATGGCAGAAAGCAGTAGTCAGAAATCAAAGAAAAATAGGTGGTAGCGAAAAGTGGGTGCTGTTTGAGGCGCATTTCAAAAGCGTTTTTGAATTTGGTCGATTAATCAGCGCTCGGCGAAACATAAGCTGTAGAATAACTTTTATGCACAGCACCGCAGCCACCGCCACAACTCTCTCGTGGGTCAAGTATATTCATCAGTCCCCGAACCCTCCAGTTAAGTGCCTCCACCAACAAAGTCGGCAATGAATTGCGTCAAGTGAAGGCAAAAAGGTAACCAAATGATAAGGCTACCTCCTTTGCTATCAACCATGGGGTTTGTGGATGTCACTTAATACGCTCTATCCATGCCTTCAAATGAAGCCTCTACACCTAAACATGCGTATCTATACACATGTGTATATACACATGTGTATGCGAATGGAGAAACACACTTTGAAAGTTAAGAGCGCCTACTTTGCTGCTGGCTTAAGAAGCGTCTTCAACACAAGGTGTTGGTCCTGCGCGCCCCGGGGCACATCGTACATCCGTAGAAATCCGTTTCGGTAGAGAAAAAAGCGAAGTAACGAGAACCTAAAACATTACTTACAATGCGCTTAATGTAAAAACAAGGGCACGTTCTGGAATTCATCTCAGCCTTGCATGTAATTTAGACGCAGGGGATCAGTAGTCACATCTTTGGTCAAAACTCAAAGTGATTTAGGCACCTGAGCAAGGCCCACTAAATTGCAATCGATTCTTTAATTTGCCTTCCAGTTTCTGTGTCATTTACTTTAGTTCCTTATAAGAAGTGTGGAAGTTATTTGCCTGCAAAGACCGTTAAATGCACCTGGTATTTTATAGTTGTAGAAACAAACTGCTTAAGATTTCCGTTTGAGGGAAGATGTGCAGGGTACCACCTGGTTAAACTGTAATTATTATTTTGTCTCGAAGCCACGTTGCGTCAAGAATCGACACAACATGTGGAACGCAGATTCTGTGTTTTTGACTTGCCGTGACTACCCATCTGTGATATGATTCCAAACATGCATGATGGAGTGTTAAGGTGTGCTCATTGTTTGCTGAAGAACCAATCTTGATTGTCAAAACTGAGATCAAATGTCTCAGGATGAGGTGCTGATAGGTGCCATTGCGCTGATAATTAAGGAAAGACTAATCTGAAAAAAATGGTTTTTGAAAAGAAATTTCTGCACATCTTGCGACTTCATTATTCAAGTTAGGCTAAGCCATGTAATGTGTATCCGCGCATAGCCTTGAATATATTCGCATGCACAGGACGATTCAACCAGCCCACACTGTCACCTCTGTGACCAAGTGCAGAAAAAGGCCTTCTTTAATTTCAAAAAAATAAAAAGTGGCTGGTTTCTAGTAGAGACTTGAATGTTAATAAGGGGCGATTGCGGTTATGGTTGTTAGATTTGTCATGGCGAAAGATTGGATTACCAATTCGCGACCTGACGTGAACAGAAAGGTCGAAGTGGAGTTAGAGTGGTTTTTGGATTGGTGTTTTCCGTCAGAAAACAATATTTGCGCGTAGTGCACCAACATCACGGGGCTATTCTCTTCCTTTCATTTTGGTTTTGCCTATTTTGCCAATTTCCCTCTTTCTCTCATTTTTTGTCATGGTTCACGACTCAACCAAAGCTTAAGTTTTGCTTGTCGATCTTTTGTGGCACAAGCTTTAGTGATTTAACAAATGGAGCATTACAAAGGCTAGCTGCATAGAGCCTGCTAATTTTCGCTTTAAGCATGCAGCTTTGCGTTTGTTCTGTCTCAATATCAGCAAAAGCTGTACATTACGCTAATTCTCCTCATCGGTTCGGGTTTTATTTATACCTGAAGTAGGCGCATTAAAAAACACTGAGAAAACCGAGAACAGGATTACTTCACGCCTTGTTTATTATACTGAAATGTTGAGATAAGTTTTGAAACAGAAATGTTTTCAGTGCTTGCTTCCTCATGGCCCTTTAGACAAAGTGTACTTGCACAACTGTATACGGAACTGAGCATATCGCTCGGTCGCGGTGGACCCACCGAGTGGACTTTATAATTAGCTGGGTGTTGGAAGTGATGTTAGCTCGACCAGTGATTGCAAAGGTGATCATTCTCAAACCACTTGTTGAGAACTGATACTTTGCATTTGCTTAGCTTTCGTGCTGGTGCTACTTCTCTGGTGTCTGCATTAGATGAATGAGACCTCTCTGCCCTCCAGACTTACTTACAAGTGTATGTGCCAAGCAATTATAAAAAGAAGCCTTCACTTCTAACACCCCCAAAAGGCAACTGTTGAGGCTAGAGCTGTAGTTCTCAGCGTTTAGACTGTCTGCCATTAGATTCAGGATAAAGTCTTTGCTAAGACAGCTGAGGTGCAGTGAGAAGGAGTGGCAGAAAGGATTCATCTTGGATGTAAATACAGGCAAGGGTCTAACTGTGTGAGGAGTTCACCCCAACACCTACTGGTGATGATTTTTTTTTTTAAATCTTTTCTTTTGGAAAGTGCTAAATAGCACTTGAGAGGATAATTCGAGTTCATGCTTGCCTAGGTTGTGTTACGCGCGTCGAATCAACCTTCTGTTCGTTGCAATCTGAACAGTGCTGACCAACTGAATCGCGTAATGCTACGATGCTGTGAAAACTTAGGATATCGTAAAGATGCTGCAGTTGTTTCGCACAGCCTCCATGATTGTATTAGTGAAATGCAAGACCATTGATTCTACGCGTCAACTAAGTGGTAACAGTGGAGTAGAATTACCAGGCAAAGGGCTGCTGTAAAGGCATGCAGTTATGCAGGGGTAGATAATGAAGGAACTTTTTGGTGGCATAATAGGAGCTGAACGCTGTTTTTGGTGGTGAGGAGTTGAGTAAGAACTGTTCCATTTGCTATTCGTCTGTGGCGCAGAAATCTACTGTCCACCGTTAACTGCAACATCGCCTCTATTTTGGGTGTTCTGCGATGCATTCTGTGCAACAAAAGCTTATTTCCGATTCCTTTATTATTTAGACTGTGGTATTGCGAAATGAAGTGTAAACTTAAGGGAGAACTGCCAAGGCAATGCCTGTGAAGTAAAGCACCCGATGGATTTTGATTGGAAGTTAGTAAACTCGCAGTCAAAAGTATGTTTCGAAGCAATGGGTGTTTGAATGAAGCAAAGTTGGCTAGGGAAACGGAGCACAGACAGCACAAATTATGATTGCAGAAAGTGTTGGTGTGATTTTTGCTACATAAAAACAAGAAACTAGAATAATAAGGGGTTCGTGATTTTCTTACACTTATGACGATGCAATAGCATTTCAAAGGTTCTGTGAGGCATTGAGCAAATCTGACAGCGTAGATCCATGATTGCTAGAGCGCGTTAAACATAGATAAAATGGATTCCAAAGTCAAAGTGTAATTTATTTAATTTGACCGATTTTTACCTGATTTTCTGCTGTTTGGACAAAAGCAGAAGACGTTGCACTCAAAACATCATATTTATCAAAAGATTGGCACATTCGTACACAAATACAGACCTTTACTTGTGTACGTATTCATATGCACGAAAATGGATGCTCACGAAGAAGTGTATCCATTATGGTCGTGAGTCAAATGCACAGGCTCTGCGATGATGCTCCTGAAAGAAGCGAGGCACACTGTGCATCTATAGACATGCATTTTGGTGAAAAGAATGCCGAGTTGCGCAAAATTCTGCAGAAGAGCTTAAGATGGATTCAACGGACCTTCTGTATATGACCTCAATATTGCATGTGGCTAATACGCAGAGGAGCGGCAGGCGCGTGCAGGGCCAAAATGATGAACGGTGTAGGAATGTGTTTAAAGCTTTTGGAAGGGAAGAGAACTTGTTCTCCGAGAAGGGCTTTTTATCATACCGGGCATGCTCGAAGACCGTATTATAGCTTATTTAAAACAAAACACCATTTCTTTTGCCAGCAATGAGCAAAAACTCTTTACAAATCTATTACGCATGGGCATGAAACAATAAGTTATGAGCTGGCGTATCAAAGCCTTTTATTGTTGAAGATGTCTGATCCTCCCACCTGCTCTGTACTCGTTGTTAAATTTAGCTTGCCATTATACAGTTGCTTCACTAATCCTGTTAATGGAACATAGCAAAGAATAGTCCCTACAAAATCTGTGGATCTGCTTTTCAAATATATGCTAGTTACTTAGTGTGACTTTGCCTTGGCGATTTTCAAGCATATACATAGTGGGTACGTTGACGAGATCGCTTTCGCAGTAGAAAAGCGTTTGTTGGACATCAGCAAATGCGACTAAGTGAGTTCACAAAAATGCGCAGGAAACCGAGCAAATATCTTAACCAAAAGGAGCTCACTGAGTGAATGCTGCGACTGAGTTTAGTTGAGGGGGTAAGAACTCGACTAGCAGCCCTAATTTGCGAATCGGCTGATGAGATCGTTAAAATGTGCAAGTGCTAAGTTTCTGGTGCATAAAATGCAGCGCCCTCATCAACTCATTGCGAAGAGGTCAAAAGCTAAGATTACTCACTTAGGAATGTGCAGTTGGAGAATCCAATGGCAAGACTGCTTGTTGTCAAGCTCGATATAAGCCCTTGGTAAAAATTGTCTTCAAATAACGCAAGGGAGAGAGAGGAATTCCTTGCCTAAAGACTTAAGCATGAGAAAAAAACGTTCCACTCCTCTCTAATAGTAATTTTAATTAAGTGAACTTTCCAGCTGAAGAATGCTGAGCAGCGGTTAGCAGAGTCGTTTAAGATCAGAAAAGGAAGAGGAGAGGACGGTGACAAAGGAGGTGGGGCTAATAAGTTAGGTGATGTCCGATCCAGCGGGTGGAGAGGGATTTCACGTTGGCGCTAGTCGTTATTGCCTCGAAATCAGTGCTGGGATTGGCTGTGGCAGAGGTGGCAGTGTTAATGCTGGGGGGGTCTTACGTCCACTTGCACGTACAAAGATATCTGTGGAGAGGGATTGCTCAAGCCGCGTATGTGCTACAGTTGCTGCAAGTGATTAAGCATGTGAATCAGTGTAACACCCGCGTACATATGAGTGGGTCGCATCCTGCAAACTGGCACTCTCGAAGCTGGTTATGTCTGTGAAAACCTAGGAAAGTAGACAGTCAGCGGGTAACTACACAGCAATATAACACCTCTGAATGTGCGAGCAAATTATTGACAAGTCAAAGTGAATTATAGATCAGTCAGTCAAGAGCAGATGACGACCTTGAGAAAGGGGGTATGACGCGAATCGCGAAGTTGTGTGTGGTCGCACTTGTGAGCATGGTCGTGGTGGGCATTTGTAGGCACAAAGTAGGATTATTTTGAAGTGCTAGCTAGCCTTGTGGTGGGGTGGTAGGCGAAAAAAGGTAGGCCTGACGGAGGCTTCGTAGCCCAATTGAGCTTCCTGTCGTGTCGTCCGAGGGTCATTCCAGTGACATCAAATATGCTCATGGGTTAGAAGTGAGGAGAAGGGAGTGAGATAGGGCAAATGAAATAGAGAACACAAAAACAGCGCAGTACAGCACACATGGTAACTAATTTCGTGAAGGGATAATAAGCTGCAGTCATTTTAAGTTAGTGTTGGGCAATATGGACTATCCATATCTTGGCGTAGTGCCGCGTTGAGACTTGTGTAGGTGTCCTCAGTCGGCGTCATGATGTCTCCGTTCAATTCTTTGCATTTCTGAAAGCCTTTATCAAATGGTCCTTAATTGCTTGGGTTTTTTCTTAAATTGGCATAACACTCAGAGCTTTTCAAGTGTTACGGTATAAAGTAGAGAGTGCTTTCACCAAGTGTCTTCCATCCATTTCGAGTCTTATAAGCATTGGCAAGTAGAGTCGTACACGGTGAAGGGGTTTGTTGCTATTTGGTATTTCTACGACTAGCGATGGTGGCACGTAATGACAAGTACACCTCTTAGCTTTCCAGTGCACGTGACAGTCAAATTGTCAAAAATGAGTACTGAAGTTGAGGTCAAGTATCTTGTCGCTTGCATGGGATCTCGGTGACTAGTGCGTTGGCACGTGGGTGTTTTTCTCACACAACCGACTATTGTGCAATGACCGACCCCATAAGTTGATCAGAAGGGGGTCAAGGAGGAGGCTCGAGGTAGGATAGAGGCCATGTTTATCTCTCGGTATCAGAAAGGGAACTACTTTTAACCTCTCTCATTGCACCATGGCAAAGTGTGCTGTCTTCTGGAGTAGGTCCTTAATCATAAGCCCCACTGTATGCACTATGCGTATTTTATCCTAATATTGTCTTCTTTAGTTCTCAGGATAGCTCCAGGACAACAATGCTCATTTGTACAAAACATTACACTTCTGCAGTTAATTTACGCCCGTGACCAGTAACGACTTTGTACCGAACATTTTGCTATATATTTCCTTGATCTAGCTAGGGCTGTAACTATTAATTAACTTGAGGAAAAAGAATGAGTTTCTTACGAATCTTCGCTCGCATTTATAATAAATTGCCTAGACCAAAGTTTTGGAACTAGTTAACTAGACTACTACCACAAGCATTTTGTCACGATCGCGCCAGTGTCACAATTCTTGCACAACTTATGTTCGGTTAAGCATGCGAGGCGGATGAATGTGAAGGTTGTCTTGCCTGTTTTAGCGCCTCTTGGCTGAATCCCTTCTTTCCATTGTCTCCTGATCGACACACTTCTCGAAGCCTACTACCCCTTGATGACTGCCCTAAGCGTTTGCAACAGTATCGCCCAACATCTAAGCTTTATCGTCGCGTCTTAAGCGTCATTGTTCTCTGCTACGATTCCAGTAATTATTATACCACAGGGGTACGGCGAGTACCTCAACGACTGGTGAACGACTAGACTACACACACTTGACAGTACATTTCCTTCGCGCACGCAATTGCCGATAGATGCAGCCATGATGTAAAGATTGAAAAAACTGGCCGCATCAATGTGTGCAGTAAAATTCTAAGAGTTCCATTGTTCAATTTTATTGGGCGATTTTCACTTGTGCCTAACTACATTCTACAACCCCAAAAATTGACGATGGCACGCTACACTCATTCTATTGCGTTGTAAATTTTCGAATTTTTACCTCAACCTTCCATACTTTTGATGGAACCCCACTTTTGCGTGTAACAGTGACCAGAATAAAAACAACAGCAGTGGTAATTGCACTATTTCTATCTTAAATCAAGCGCATGCCCACTCGCAGAGCACATAGCTAAGCCTACATCCATGGGTGGTTAGTTGAGACATCTCGTCGGAGAACTCTAAAAGGCGAACAAATAACTTTTGGTTATCGCGCTTGGAAGTACATGTGTATTCAGAAAAATAAATAGCGGCTTATAAATGCACGCTCAACTGTCGCTAATGCGACGTTAGTGTCCGAACTGTCCAAACTACCTACGCGGTATGGCGCAGCTTAGTGTAATGCGGTGTTTTTCTTATCATATCCATCTAGCAACCCTCAGTTGGCTTCACACGGTCAGATGGCCCCTCCCTATATAATTTTTAATGATTTGCACATTCAAGATCTGTGTATTAAATGCTCCTGCCCTACCAAGGCATCATTTTAAAGTAAAAAGTTAATATCTTAATGTGGACATCATTGAAAACCTACCGATTTTGCTCACATAACTGCATATGTTTGCATTCCACTAAACACGTTGCGCCAAATGCCTGAGTAACAGAAGATATTAAGGCGTTGCAGCAAGTGCTCATCACAGTACGAGTCTGATTGTTGAAGAAATACTTACGAACATGATGTGAACGCATATGATCGAGCATCGCTTCAAGCGTCGGATATCTTGAAAGGCATTCTATACAGTAAAATCGTATCCCTGAATTTGCCATTCTTTGAGCTACAGCAATGTAAGATAAGACACAAGTTTAGGAGGATTTAGTGTGGAAGGCCAAAGCTACGGTTGAGGCGCTGATTCTCAACCAAATCAAAAACACATTCGTTTATTCGAGATCGGAAAGTATTTCCAGTAAACCTTATTCCATCCCTACTTCACAAATACTTCACTTCTGTCAATGCTTTTTGGTGGTCTTGTCACAAAGTGTGTCATTGGCATGTAACACTACTGAACGTACTCGCAATGCAGTTAAGGGCCCGCAAGATGAAGGGTTTGAAGACCTTTCCCTTTCATCTTTCAGTTTCTTATTCAACTTGCCCCTTGTGGGTTATCCAATGCTATCATTTACGCTGGTGCATTCGATGCCACTGCAGAGAGCAGTGCACATGCACATGAATCTACTCGCTTACACATCTTATACCCACACAGCATTTCAAGTAGACACTCAGTAGTAAGGAGTGAGTGGCTTTGCTGTGTGGCTTGGATTGCATCCACAATCCGCATATCATGAATAGCACACACACGCGCACACACTTGCACACACACACAATTTACTCGCCTGTGTATAGTGTTTACAAACCCCTGTGCAAGAGTTGTTGTAATAATTGTATTGTTGGGCTTCTTTCTTCCAGGCGCACACGCCTTCAGTAATAGGTGGCTTTATGCCACTGATAACAATGTCCAAGGTACGCTGACGAAACGGGAGGCTTGAAACTGCACAACCTGACCCATGAATCTGCTAGCTTCTCCAATTTTTGGAATAAGTCTAGGTGAAGAACATTTACATGCGAAACACATTATGATGCCAACACATGTTTCGTTAACCACAAAGGTGTTAGGAAGGGACTTACCATTAGTCGCATAATGCTGGCAGTAGGCTGCACATTTTCGCGAACTTCCAAATGAGCCTCAAGAAGTTGTGCCTGTTCAACCGGAGTTGGTGTCTCACACGCCACCATGGCGATGACGGTGATCAGACTGAAGACCACCTTCACAAAGAGACCTGACAACGCAAAATGTGTGCAGAACAACAGTCGAGCATGATCATGGTGAGAACTGCTAGGTAATGAACAACCCACCATTCCTTGCGCATATCATCGTGGCAAAGGGACTAGGAGGACGAGATAATTGCACGCATTTATTTGTGAAACGTGGTGTGATGTGATGTGGTCGGACGTGGCGTGATAGACAGACGATGGCATCACATTGGTTGAGATAATCCCGTCACTCATGGTCCAGGTCAAGCCAACTTTGAATAACAGATCTGCTGATTGAAGGGACTCAAGTGGTCCTGATCATATAATCCATGGGCACTGCAGTCACGTTTTGCGACTTTCTCGCAGTTCTTGTTGCAACAGACCAAATCAGTGACAGGCGATCAGATTGCAGCGAAATCGAAGTTGTGCGAGCATTACTGCCTTCATGAAAAAAATGACAGCGACGGATGATACCCTACCTCACTCTTTCAAATTTTATATTTTGCCAATTCCTCACCCTTCATGATTGCTCCTCTACTTCACCACACCACAAAGTGTACAACGGTGTACATCATACACAGACTGTGGACAAGATCGGCCGTCCATAGCTCTAATAATCGGTCTATGTGGATGCCCACAAATGAAAAATGGAACGAAAGAAGAGCACGATCTCTAGAATGTGAGAAAAGTCAGTCACACAAATGCTGATTCTCAACCAAATCAAAACGCCTTCGTTTATCCGAGATCGGAAAGCATTTCCAGTAAACCTTATTCCATCCCTACTTCACAAATACTTCACTTCTGTCAATGCTTTTTGGTGGTCATGTCACAAAGTGTGTCATTGGCATGTAACACCAATGAACGTACTCGCAATGCAGTTAAGGGCCCGCAAGATGAAGGGTTTGAAAACCTTTCCCTTTCGTCTTTCAGTTTCTTATTCTACTTGCCCCTTGTGAGTTATCCAATGCTATCATTTACGCTGGTGCATTCAATGCCACTGCAGAGAGCTATTTCTTCAGTTCTCACTAATAAATTGGATGCCCTTCTCCCCTTTAATCAGCCAACGTACAGGCAAGAAAACCACTAAATCACTTCTTTTATTTTTTTATATCTTTGGCAGAAGGAGGGCTGTGAGAGCAGCGAACGGAACACACTGAGCTGATTCAACTCCGGATTCTGTAAACAGTGATTGTAACCGCAGAATGCAAGGTTTTATCGTCATTTGCCTGATATCCTCTTAAGCTTTTAATTGAAAAAAATAAAAAAAAAACACAAAAGTGTCACTGCGATGCGAGAATCAGTTGTGATGAGGGGGTGAGGGGACATGCAAGTTGAGACTTCATCGGTGTAGGGAAGTTGTAAACAAAGCATCCTTTATTGTCTGCTCAACTGTCATATGATAGCTATTGTGAAATGATGGCTTCAGCTTTGAGCATATGAACAAAGACGATTGGGGCAGAAGAAGCCGTTGAGCAGAAAACTTTAAGAACCAGGGCGAAGTTGCGCGATACAATACGGTGAACGTATAATTCTGATAAACTGCGAATTATTGTCTTCGAACAAATGATGTCGATGATTCCAAATGATTTGCAAACGATTTATTGTGAAATAATTGAAAGTTATGATAAGGTTTTCATGGGAAATCATGTTCTTTGGTGAACTTCATCATCGAAAAACAATGGTATTACCATTAGCGGCTAAAGCTAATCAATTTTGTGGTTTTTAGAATTTTTTAAGTTATTAATGGCTTGTTGATAGAAAGTGAGAGGAGTATAGGGGATGGACAAAACCAACAGAGAGCAGTGGAGCCATTGCTTTGCGGTGATGACCTCAGCTTGACTAATCAAATTGACTACGACGACTTTGCAGCAGCAGTCAGGGATAGCCAAGAAAATGGACATTCCTCGATTTGGATTGTTGATGCGGCGCGATGGTATTTAACAGTGTCGTTTGAAGGCCAAGTCCAGCGCTGTATACCTATTAATGACTAACAACCTCTTCAGTTTTGACATTGCTTTTGGCAAAATGGAAAAGAAGTCAGTTACACTTGAATCAGTTGCACCGTTTATTTACCTACAACCATCGGAGGTGATGGAAAGAATTTGCACCTCTCCTGTTGGTGTTACTGAAGAGTCGTCTTTCAGTCACTTACGCTTGCCAGCACATGATGCGCATAGAACGCACCATTTGTTTGCGAGTCAAATCAAGTGCTCATCAAAGGCATCATGACACTCGGCATGAAGCGCAACATCAAGTATGAATTATCAATTGACAAGAAACACAGTTTAGAGCTGTGAGGCCTTTCTCCAGCGATTATAAACGTATACCCTTCTTTCAATTTGTTCCATGTGGTATTTTACAGGGCGGCTTTTATAGACACTTTCTCGGTACGAGTGATTTAGGATGATTAGGCATTTTGTTTTATTTTATGAGGCTTTTAATAAATAACTAATGGTTCTGGAGTGATGCTCAGGAAGGTTACAAAATTTGTTGGCGTGCTATATGTGAGAATGGAGCAAATGCTTTGCAATCGGCAATGAATGGGATTTTTGCAAGCATTTCAGACGGACACTTGTGCACCAGTGAGGAACCAGCGAATGTGCTTGCAGCTGCACATCCGTGATGAGAGAAGCACATCATGCGCATATCTCGGTGAAATATTTAACTCCAACTTGTGCGGTGTTAGTGCGATGATGCAGTTCTTGTGAGTGCGCCAAATCAAGGAATAATTAATGTCAGTGCTAAATGGACTAAACACGTAGTATCTCTAAAGCACACCTCAAATATGCCAACATCAAATTGTGTGAAGATGGAGGGCGCCCAGTAGTTGCTCACAAACACCTAAAAGTTCATTCGTAAATAATCCTGCTTTACCATATCTAAATACGCTTTGATGTTCATATCTTTGTTATGGAGTGGCTTGCATTAATTGACACCATCACGACCTTACAATGGGATTATGCGGGCCACTGGTAAACGTCGATCCACTTCACTAATGCTTGTGTGCAGAATGGTTGGCTTAGGTTCTAAACTCTCATTTGCCAGCCTGAGATGGTGGCATGGCATGGAGCACCAGCGGTTCGATGAAGCTAGTGCTGTACTGCTTGACAGCAATGAAGTGATAGACACGCGTGAAAGCTGAGTGGGAAGGGATATTATTTCAAGTACACGAATGAACTGCGATGATCAGGTGTTGAACATCGCAAAGATAGCGCATTACTGTCCTCCTCTGCCTTCGGTGTTAAGCTGCTAAATGTAGTAGAGTGGATACCGCGTAAGATGGCTACTACTACGAATCGTTGAAGTTCTACGAGAGATTAAAGGCAATTTTTCTCAATTCCATCTCGGGATCATGGACAGATGCTATTAACGAATCCGGTCGCATTCTACGCAAAGTGGACTCTTGTGGTGGCCAAAATTGAAAAAAATAAACCCAATGCGCACAGATACCACAGTCATGCTTTGGAAATGACAACGTCAATGTTACTGTTGTTACTACTTACGCGACGTAGACTCTTAATTCTTAGTTTGAAAATAAGCAATTGTTGGCTGGTCAAAAAACCACGAATCCGCTTAAAAGAATTGACAACACGTGGTAATTCGGTATTTGTTAAGTCCAGTGGTTTAACATGCAACTTTCGCTTAAGCATTGTGATAAAGTAACTCACAAGTGCCGAAGCCAAATAAAGAGGAAGTACAACCCTCAAACTGGATTTGGCTTTCTGGGAATTAACAGCGTTTATTGAAACACAAAACACTAAAATTCCTTAAAAAGCGAAAATGATGGGTAGTTAGTCCAGTGAAATGGATTAATGAAAACAGTCACCCCTCCAAAGGCACCAGGCTATAGAATAATCACCCGTTCAAAAGCTTTGCATCAACCACACGCTATGCCCCGCACATCTCAAAAATGCAAGTGTCTTACCGTTGACAGTCTGCATTGCTCCACATGTTTTTACTCTTTCGCTGCACTAAGTGGTAATACGTGTCGTAACGATGGAGAAATGCGTGCATTCTGAAACTACAATGGAGTGAAGCTGACAGTGCGCTGATTCAATAGTCGTCTAAGAGGACGTGCAACGTCAAATTTCTCAACTGATTATATTGCCTTGATCACCGCATCGAGACTCCTTTTTGCAAAGCTTTCAAGACAACTTTCTGGGTTTCATAAATTATTTGCTTTGATTTTTGCTTATCTAAGGAAGTTTCTCTATGAGGTACGCAGTCACGCATGTTTCGCCCATGCATTGAAGTTAACTGCGAGAGGACCGAATAAAAAATTTGCTACCATTAAAACCCAAACAACCCTCTTTGCTGCCATTAACTTTGCAAAATGTGATTAAATCGAATCCGCTGGGGAAAAAGTGTGATGTGGAGTGCAGCCGTTTGAGAAAATAATAACAAGGCAAATGTGAAGATGGTGACATGCGATATCATCTTTGCCACTTAAGTTCACAAAGTAGCAGTGTAATTTGATAGCGCGAACGATTATGCCCATCTTATCCTTCTCAACTTCATGCTACAAATGGTAGTGCTTTGATAATTCTCTTTGTCATGAATGGTTTCGTACACGATGATAAAGGTAAGGACTTGATTAGCTGCCGCTCAAAGCATTTGCACCGACGAGAGTATCTTCTTGCTTTTGGTCGTTACGAATTCGCCGTGGGCAGTGCTGAAATATCTAGGGTAGTAGACATTTTTACAAATTCTTCATTCGTCTGCATTGGAACCATGCTCTAAAATGAGGTAAACAAGAGTTTATTAAACTTGCCAATATTTTACTTATGGGAATATCGCAATAACCAAGATGATCATATAGAAATGTTAAGGGTTTGACTACTTCCATTGGGCAAAGTATTGCATTCTGACCTCCTAAGAAGCCCTGTTGTGTCAATTTTAAAAAATGGAAAGTAAGCTTTATGCAACTCGGTCACGTAGTTCCTTTGCCATTAAACTAGCAATTGAAAGGAGCGCTATTAAAATGCTTTACACAACCCGTTATTCCTAATAAGCTGATGCGTAAGACTCCAAATGAAGGTTATTCCGCAAAATGAAAATTGTTTTATGCGCCAAAAGGTGTCAAAAGTTGGCTTGAAATAGACAGTGGTGCCTGAAAGCATGACTATGACTAATTGTAGAAGCTAACTCAAAGCACTTCCCTCCACCGAATGCAGCCTTGTAGAAGGAGAAGCAATCGTGGTCTTGTTAGAACTGGTGGGGAAAGTTTGAAGTTTTATTACAGACTGACCTGCCCTCGGTTAGGTAAGGAAACTGCATGGACGTTCTCCAAGTTTGTCTGCAACTTACAAAAATGAATGCAAGGCTCGTGGGAACAAGCAGAATGAGACGAAGGTTGATCATCGAATCGTAGAGCATAGCATAGTTGGCGGAGAGGAGCAAAGTGGGAGAGCATTGGGTTCGACCGTCTAGTAGGCATGCGGCGAATCGAGGCCGTACCATCAGCCAGCTGACGTAATTTGTCTTCATGCCGCAGGACTTCTCAACCATAATGGGTGGTCAAACTGCGCGCCCATGACTCCACATGGGAGTAGGCCACGGCAAGTCCTTTCTATTAGAGTTCCCTACTATACTTCTTGTCATGATGACTCACATTTTGGTGACATGAAATAAAGTTGTGGACGAGGGTCCTCTCTTGCTCGCCAATGAAAAGGTGGGTTAAGATGACACAACACTGAGCCAGGTCAGTATGAGTGATGATACCATCGTCTATTACAGCTAGACACAGACCTTAAAGGGAGTCAGCAAGGCACGGAGCGCTTAGATATGCTTCGGCGTCGAGGATAAAACAAAGGATCACAGGTAGCAATCCGAAACAACTCTTCTATGTTCATATAATAGTTGAACTAAGCGAGGTTTACTAGGGTTGCTACCAGCATAACATATTCCTTGTTGAGTTCGCCGCCTTCAGCCCTCATACCCTTAAAGCAAGGGGATAAACTTAGTATTGACACAAGTTTTAGCTTTCCAACCACTCGTTTACATCGGGAAAATTTGCAATATCTTTACTACCATATCTGTGCTTGCTAAACGCCTCTCACCCAAAACACATTGCTTTCATTCTGATATGTTGTACGCACCAGTTCAGAGTGTAAGATACAAAAAATGTTGATAGAAATAAGCTTTCTGATACATTTGATAACCTTTTAACCATCACGTAGTTTTATTCAGAAAGTTGCTTGCCTAACGGATAACTTGTAATATCCAACGTTAAAGACTATCAGTTAGCGAATGCCTTTCTTATAACACCAGCAAAACAATAAAATATTAATTTGATTGAATCGCTATTTTATCAGTCGATAGTTTTGACTGGCTCATTAAAGATGTCATCCCAGCAAAAACTGGGTGTCGCAATCAGAGCAGATAAGAGCTATTGCCTTAGCTGCTGGAAGGCTCCGTCATATTTCTCCGTCCACTTACAATTTTTTTCCGTCTGATACTCACTATTCTGCTCATTAAGCGCGCTTTTTGTCCCCAGGAGTAACAATAGGTGCAATTCGTGCCTGTGGAGTAAAAATCCTCTTACAACGCCTTCAACTAAGAAGGCATCTGTTATCGCCATTCCCCTCAGGTTTGTCGACGGTCACAAGCATCGATCACGACTGTTCGGAAACGCTATTTGAACTACATTTGCTAGCCTCAACGTGTACATGTCGCACTGGCCATTATATTCTTCTTAAGACAGGATTTTAATGTGCGCGTGCTGTGGAAATAGCTAATCTTAATTTGATATCTAACAAAGGAAAAATGACTGCTAACTTTGCCTGTTATGCCTCATCGAATAAAATGCATAAGCCCTCATTCATTCCAGCAGTTTCAAAGTGTTCAGTGCAGCGAAGATATCCAGGACGCACTTTTGCCACCATAAAATTTGTACACCTAAATTGCTACATAAAAGATTTGTTTTCGATAAAATAAGCGAATACCGTAGTGACAGCTATCTTCTTTATCCATCATGGTGCCACGCAAAGATAAACTCTCACCTATTTGAAGGAGTTGAAGCTTAAATTGATCTATTGAAAATCTTCTTAAGCACCACCGAAAGTCAACACTCATGTTGAAGAGATAATCAGAGTAAACAGTTTAAATGCTTACAAGTCATGGAGATATGATGAGTCGTTTCCTTAATGTCGCAATGCCCAACGGTGACCTTGTGTCTGCCACGGTAAACTCCTTGCAAAATCGCATGTCCCAACTCACAATGACTTCTGTTTGCAGACTTGGGTATTTATTGTACAATTGAAATAATTTTTACAGACTTTCCACAGATGACGTTCAAAAGAAAACAAAATCTCAATGATGTGGAACTTTATCATTTCCTTAGTTTTATTATCTTTAGAGTTCTTTGCTTAAGAAAACCTTGATTTTATCGCCTTTGGCAGGGACACATTCCAGGCAAGCTTGACTGTTCCTACATGCCACTCTTCTTACGCACTATCCGTTGTAGCATAATTTTGTCAACCCAAGATTCGCTGGTTTTAGGTTGGTGTTTTGGGCCTACTTTCTTACTGAGAATGCGTTTTTACGGTAAATGCATTAGTCAACTGGTTGTTGGTTATGCTACGCCTACCTGTTTCAATTTTCAGTAGCACACCAGCTCCGTACACTTTATAATAAAGACCTAGGTAGACCCATTTCTCATGACTTCATAATGCATACATGGAACGCATTATTGAGACGGCAGAACTCGAAAGCGTGCTGAGACCATCTTAAGCTGCAGGCGGCCGTAAGTTGTTTAAAGAATTACCAAAACAGAATAGAATTCTATTAGAGTTTGGTTGGAACTAAAATGGTGAGCATGAAGTATGAATAGTTCCTTCATTTGTTCAAACATCTGGTTATAGCTCGATCTTCCTCTTCACCAAGTTGTTCACGCTGTTTAAACAAATGGACGAAAATGCGGAACGTGATTGTTTGCTTATTTTAAGGAATGCAGGTTTTCAAGCAACCCTATCCGAGGCAGATAAGCTCATAATCCAATTTTTACTAAGGACGTTCCGTTGAGAAGGGAGGCGATAGGTGTGCGGTGTGTGGGTCCAGAAACAGGGCTCCCAAACAAATTGACACCAGTGTGTGGACCAACCTCGAAGTAATCCACAATTGCCCCAAGCCCGCTGCTGTAGTCATCACCCAATGCAGACACCATGTCCTTCTCACTCCCACTAAGCACGGCAGGCAGCCAGCGCTATCGTAGTTTGCACCAGTGATAGCTGAATCTCGCAGTTCACAATCATATCTCAGTAGTGGTCCTTTGGTTGAGTAATTTCTCCGTAGTGATTCACAGTTGCACTTAGGATTCGAAAATCAGGATACAGCAGTACATGGATCATGCAAACATAACAACATCGTGCTACCGAAGTAGAGCATGGATGATGTTACAAGGAAATGGAGAGGAGATTGGGATTGTAAAATAGGAAATGAGAAAGTAATGAGATGCATTCCGTTTATCTCAGTGGCGAAAGTCACACCATTGCAACTTTGTGGAGTCAGTTATTTATACAATTCCTTGATGTGTAAATAACTTTCTCGTGGGTGGAACCGTCGCTTCATTTTTAATGTCTACGTGCGTGTAAGCATGCTAATGCACCCTCGCTGAAGGAATACGCCAAACGTCGGACTTATAATGATTGATATGTGAGAAGATTAAAGCATGACTTCACAGAACACGTACTACACACAGACTGATAATCTGCTGGCTGTCGGCTAGTGAGGGCAGGTGCTCCAACACGTGTAGATAAATCTTCCAACACAGAACGGCAATCTGCATTAAGAAATTGCATCAGAGAATGAGAATCGCAACACTGATCTTAAGGGATATGCACGTCTACTTGAGTTTAACAGTAACAATTTCATGATCATTCACGGAGTTAAGATGATTTTGGACTAAATGTTGGACTTTGGCTAGTCGACTTGGTCCCAAATTCCCATCCCTCCAAAGCCGGGTTCTCTATAGGCCTATTTCAATTCCTCCAACTTATCTGGTCATCATCACCCCACATCCTACATCTTTCACTGTCTACCTCACTTTCTCTCCAAACACATTAAGTCTTCCTTTTCCCAAGAATTGATGCTGATTCGATGTAAGGCATAGAAGTCCCATTTGTCCAGTAGTTGCAGTTTCTTTATGTTACTCTTCGTTGTCTTTATCACTGTCTGGTGTCGAGGGAAGCCTCTCTGATCGGTGGCTGTTTTGTTCTTCTTGAGGACAGGTTGAGCAGGACTGCAGCAAAAAGTGACTGCAGTGTTCGTGGATTACATAGTCAAGATCAGAACACTTGAGTCACTTCAATCAGCAGATCTGTTATTCAAAGTTGGCTTGACCTGGACCATGAGTGACGGGATTATCTCTACCACTGTGATGTCAGTCTGTCTATCACGCCACGTCCAACCATATCACACCACACCATGTTTCACGAATAAACACGTGCGATCATCTCGTCCTCCTAGTCCCTTTGCCACGATGATATGCGCACAGAATGGTGAGTTATTCATTACTTAGCATTTCTCACCATCATCATGCTCGACTGTTGCTCCGCACACATTTTGCTTTGTCAGGTCTCTTTATAAAGGTGGTCTTCTGCCTGATCACTGTTATCGCCATGGTGGCGTGTGAGCCACCCACGAAAACTGAACAGGCACTACTTCTTGAGGCTCAATTGGAAGTTCGCGAAAATGTGCAGCCTACTGCCAGCAATATGCGACTAGTGGTAAGTCCCTTCCTAACACCTTCGCGGTTGACTAGACATGTGTTGATACTATAATCCCTTTTGCGTGTAAATGTTCTTTGCCTAGACTTATTCGAAAAAATTGGAGAATCTGGCAGATTCATGGGCGTACAGTGGAGTTGTACAAAATACCATTGTCATTAGTGGCATAAAGCCACCCATCACTGAAGGTGTGTGCGCCTGGAAGAAAGAAGTTAAGCAATACAATTATTACAACAACTCTTGCACAGGGATTTGTAGTCACTATACACAGGTAAGTAAATCGTGTTTGTGTGCGTGTGTGTGCTATTCATGATATGCGGAGTGTGGATGCAATCAAAGCCACACAGCGAAGCCACTCACTTTTTACTACTGAGTGTGTAGAAGAGTTGTAAGCGGGTGGATTCATGTGCATGTTGGTGTGGTATTGAATAGTCTGGTACGAGATGGTACGTCTTGTCATGCCTTCTTTCCCTCCACGTGGACATCTGGTGTAGGCAACCACAAATGAGGTGGGCTGTGCAATGCACCAATGTTATGACATCATACCTGGTTAAAAAATCCACAATACTTGATTGCTTGCGATTACAAGCATGGGCAAGTTTGGTTTCGTCTGATCGTCTGACAGATGAGGTGCCTGTCGATACACTGCTATGTGCTCACTGATTTAGAGGGAACCTCAAAGGACAGCGGCCGTATGAAGAAGGAGCCAGCTGCAGCCGCTGCCATAAAAAACAGGATTGTTTCCGCAACCAATGCGTCAAAAAGCGAAAAGGCCATCACGAAAGAGTAGCCGTCCCAGTCTGTGTGGTATACAAGGACTAGTTGTGTACCGCATGTACTGGCTGTGACCAAAATTATGTCCTGCAAATTAATCGCCATCCCTCCAAACACTCCTACCACACTTCTCCACCTTTCCACCTTTTAAGCTCTGTCACCTCTCGAGTATGTTTTCTTTGCTTCCCACTCCTTCTTTTGGCAGAATAAATGCACACAAACACATATGTTGATGAATATTGCTATGAGGAGATGGTGTGTGCGGCGTGTAAGGAAAAGAGCACCTTGTGGGGCTTAAAGCTGGGAGTACGGCGAAGGAGGTGATAGGGAGGTGAGGGCCTTAGAGATAGTGATGTATGAGGTGAAGGAGAAGAAGGAGATGTGTTTGCCTCAGGAATAGAAGTGCACGAGCTGTAGAGATAGTGCCAATGCTTTAAAATCGTCTCCATATTGCAGCATGAAATGGGAATACATTGCAAACAGGCCTGACGCTATGGAGGGCAGAGACTGGCTCAACTAATGAGTCGGCAAGGCGCGTTTGAGGAAAGTTAGCTGCTTTTGGGCTCACAGACGAATTACATCCCATGCATTGTGGCGTTTGGGATGTCGACAGGAAATAAGTCTTATCATATTACAAATGGTCTAGGCAGTGGACTGTTAAGAACTGTGGTTGGACCCAAATGGCTGTGTAAGCAAGAGTATTTTCAGTCAGTTTTGCTCAACCCGCCTTTACATCGAATGGAATGTCAAGAATCATATCAGTATGAGTTGTCAAGGAAATACTAAGAGATTTGACACGTGTTAATTAGTTTCAGGACTGTACTCATCCTGCAGAGGCCTGGAGAGCAGGGCGTGGAATGTGTTGATGGTTGAGCGTCTAGTGGATGTTACCATCCCTCGAGTGAAATTGCAGTGCAGACGTGGTCGTAAAGCCTCCTCAAATGTCTTGTCCCAACTGGTCATGTAGAGGTGCATCTGGCTGACTGCGGCTTTTCACTTTGTTCACCATCGTCCTCTTCTCGCCTCCATTCCTGCTCCCATCTTCTGTCGTAACACTGTGCAATTTCACTTCCAAGCATGAATGTGATACTTTCTACGCATTTGAAAATGTTTCCATAATTTACTCTGATACAGGCGGGTAACATTTCCCTTTTTGATTGAAATTTGCAATTTTATCAATCGGTGGTTTCACAGATGCCTTTTATCTAACTATTAAAAGCACTTTCTTTGGGGAGCTTGTTTCTCTTTTCTAAGTTACAGCCAAAAGCGAAAAGGATGAAGTTGGAAGCACATGATTTGTGTGTGGAGGTTGTAAATGTCATCTTCCCGGTATCCGCTACTAACCGTCTAATTTGTCGTCTTCATTTCCTGTTCGTAAGTTCTATTCCCACACTGTATTGGCACTTGTCAATGATACTTCCTAATATGTTGTGGCTGGCGGATTGTTTAGTGGATTATTTCCACAAAGTCTTAGATTTGTACTATACGAGGAGGAGGAGTAGTGCAAAGTGCCCAATTTCAACGGTGCGCAGCAACTCAGAGAGAGTGTTTGCATTATGGTGCGTGTGAGTGCCCTCCCTGTTCATAAGGTCTTACAGGATAAATGTGAGGAGGTGAATAAGGAAGAGGAGAGGCATAAAGCAAACACGATGCTGCGATGACTCAGTGTACTGAATTAAGACAAGAATCGAAAGGTAGGTGTTTATTCCAATCAAGTTACGTACAGCACAAAAAAGAAGAAAATTCCGTCATTGTTTGTTTACTTCGTTTTTACTGGTGGACATGTTTTCAATCTTCCTGTTGATTTCGGTTGTCATCACATCCCTCTTTTGTAGTTGCATTTGCGTTAGTCATGAGAAATGCATGCGACGACTTACTGGTTGTGATGTCATCCTAACATTCCTTTTGTTATTGAGGAGTGGTATGGAAGTCTGCGCTCACTATAGATAATGTGTTGGGGATTAGATGCAAGGAGACAGAATTTGATGAGAAAACCCTGCTCCTCCAATTGGTGAGCTGGAACTTGGTACAGTGGATGTGGGCTGCGTACGCCTACTACAAGGCGCATATTCCTCTTTATTTAAAAAGTAAGGACGCAGACAATCTCTTACTTTCTTTACTCATTCTGTTCGTAAATCTGCCTCAAGAAGTGTCACGTATTTCCTTGTTTCAGACAAGCAATCCGTGATACCGCGACCACCTTATACCATCAATCTACATTTACGTTGCAAGAGTGTCATCATCCTCTACTCTCTGCACGTGTTATTCTCATTGTAAATGTTGAGGATTTGACAATTCCCCTTTTGCTGCTGTACTTTCTGTGTCTGCTGCAATAGACCTAGTACATCTATTTGGGCCTTCAGTGAAATCTTGTTCTTCCATTGTTGCAGTGTTGCATCCTATTAGCACTGCAAACATTTAATTGTACTTTGCCATGTAATTGTGTAGCTACATGTCTTCATTTCCTTAGCAATAAATTTTTTCAAATCTCAGTCATTATCTTGTTTCCTCACAAAGTGGATTAAAATCAAAGCGAAAGGAGGAGGACCTGTTGGTAGATCGGCAAAGTGGGCCCAACTCACCGTGATATCCCTTGCATTTTATGGTGAAACGTGAGTGCTGAGCATTGACTAAAATGAGATTAGAGTGTATCTATCACAATGAGTGCAGATTGTATCCCAACAACCCACAACTCTCAATTATTAGATAAGAAAAGGATTGCTGTTCTATTTTGGCTGTCTGGAAATGAGAGGACAATTCCTAGTAGTCCAGATATCTCTGCCGCTTAGAGAAGATGACGATACACTTACATTCGTGGGATCTGTTGGGTTGCAGCATCATAACAGCAAGTTCTTGCATCTCTCAGATATATCAGATAGCACTAAATGCACCTCTCCAAAGTCTTTTAGAGAAACGTGTCGGCGGTGTTGATGTGACATTTATTGAACACTATTCACTCGGGGTTAAACAAACTGTTCCATCACCATGACTTACAACACTTGTTGCAATTTACTTGATCACTTGCAGCTGCTCGAAGCTGTCAATTAGGGGAATGCGATGCATTGTTGTAGGGACATTGTTCCATAATCTCTTGGAAACCTCTACTGACAGCTACCACCGTTGGCTACCGTTCGTGCACTTGATGGAACACTTTTGTCAGACTAAAGAATTCAGACGCTCTTTTCATAAATGCTGACTCGGAATCAAAAAGACGCAAGAGACCCCGGTATACCTTCTGCTGTTTCCCTTCCTTTGTCCTCCTAATCCCTTATCCCTTTACACTATAGCATAATAGCATGATTCATGCAATGAATTTACCACATTGTAAGCTTCTAATAATCTAAGTGTGGTCAATGTCAAGTAGAAGGTAATACCAGTAGGCGTGAGGGATGCGACAGTTGCCTCTGTTACTTTTCTCATGGAAAATCATCAGCAAGAAGTGATGTACACTGGTAGTACCTGCAGCCACAGTCAGTGAAGACTTTTCTGCCAGTCAACGAGGGAGCTGCAGTACCAACTAATTGCACATACAAATCTCTGCATCGATGTCCTCACAACGAGATTGGCAACGATGGGAAAAATGAAGAACACATTTTGGCCTCATCAAAGGGTGATTGTGGCATACCCAATCGGCATGTCAAACGAGCATCGCTCGCCGTCGGCAGTAAAACATAGACTAGGTGTCGGGTTAATCGTCGATCCACCAAGTGAGAGAAGCAATGGCGAGTGGCGTATTTGATTAATTCTAGCATTCAAGACATTCATAGAATCGAAATGCAACCAATTGAGGGGTATTGTCTCACAGAAACTTCAGTACTGCTATCCTCAATCAACGTAAATTCCTCCAGTCTACAAACTGCCTGATGGCTTGTTCACTGGCAAGTCCTGTTGGCCAGGAAGTCATCCCACATCCATCCCCAAAAAAAGCCCAGAAATGCGCTTCAAGCAGTAACTGCTGCTAAATTTGTTGTTACGACGTCACTTTTGCTATTTAAACAACTTTAAATGTGCTTGCGTTCAGCTACAACTCTCTCGTCGAATAGCACATCATCGCCTTACCCACCTAATTCGACTGTCCAATTAATTTTTAGTGCTCTCAATAATTCACTAGTCAGCCAGCCAGCCGGCCAGCTAGCCATATTAATGCTCAAGTAAGAGGATTGATTCGGTTTCAATTAGTTATCATCAAAGTTGTCGACTAACTAGAAAGAAGTGTCGGTGCAAGCTGGCTTCCTTGAAGGTAGTCATACACAGTAGGTCGGATAGGAGAGAATTTGGTTTTTGTTTACCCCGGTAGCGTTTCCATATCACTGCAATCAAGATTGCCCTCTGCTGCAGTCTAACAGCCGCCATGTGGTATGCTAAGATGCTGGAGAACCAAAGCAGACCAAATGATCCACCCGGTTTTCTATCCAACCAAACAAGCAACAGTTTGAGTAGGATCATCGGTAGACAATAAATAAGTGTTTCACTCACACGTAGGTGACTCAGGTGAAGCTGAGGCTTTTAAACACATTGTGAAACAAAAACAGATTTTGACAAACGGGGCCTAATCAATTTACGTGCCATGTTCATGAAATTTGATTAATGCAGTTGTTTAGAAAGCATTGGTAGAAGAACCCTGTGAAGGAGGGAAAGTTAGGTGCTTCGGAGTGCGTAAAGCCTTAAGCAACTGTCCATATCTCGTGAAGTATTTTATTGCCATGTAATCATTATGCCACCATTTGGGTTGATATGGAACAGCCAATTAACGGGTAGCCTCATGCTTTCATTGACACGGACAGCTATCACTGGAGTTATCCTTTTGCTTAGTTTTCGCTGCCATGCACGCACGTGACGTTCAAGTCGTCGTCATCGTTGCTGCTCAAGTTGTTGAATGACTTAGTAGTCGAACCAACCGCTTGATCAATAAGCTATCCAAGTGACCAACAGTTTGAATAGGGATTATTCCTTGCCAACAGCTATGACATGTTGCCTACGTACTCTGAAGTGCGTAGACAGACTAGCATCTCGATTGGTTGATGGTGTCGATGACGAACTAATTGTTGGAAGTGACTGTGACTCCAGAATGATCAGCTCTTTAGCATATTGGTTCATTTAATGGTAACAACCTCCTTCACTTGGTTATCCAATGGGTACGTCACGCTCCCAACAATCTAGTAGCCAGTCAGTCATTTGGATCGGATTCAAAAGCTGTTGTTGATAGCCTGACTAGGCGATCAACCAAATATCCATCTAACCAACAGCCCAAATTGGGATATGGATAGGCCATAGAAATGGCTTCACTAAAATGACATTTCGAGTGTGTTTCATCACCTTCTTTTCCTATGTTCATGCGAGCCGTTTATTAGTAAAAATGGAATGGTTTGGAGTGAAGTTCTTCACGCTGGATTGTAAGCTCGGCTACCAGCGATCAAAGAATGCCGTTTTCGTTAATACCATTCTAACTCCAAATGATGACAACTGCGGGAATCCTCTTTACTGTGTCGGCAACTTTGCTCTAATTTACATGAGAGGGCAAACTACACTTCTCTCAACTAGTTTCGAGCACTGAACCGGGCAAATAAAACAAAAATGTAGCTCAAGTTGCTCTGAGGTGGAAACGCGACAACTGAGGCCAATGTTGAATGACATCAACCTCGTTTATCTATTCGTCGGCACTCATGCAGATTTGATGCCTGGCCAATCACCCCAGTTTTGCCTGCCATTAATGTCATTTCGACGACCCAGTTCAAGGGCTGATTTAGTCGAATATCAGGGCAGTTTGCAGGTAAACGTGATCAAATGAGTTATTGGACGCCCTTTCTTCACGATGTACCATTCAGGTCAGAGTATAATTCTACTCATTGTAGCATTTGAATTCGGGATACCGACAAGTCAGTGTGAATCAAGCAGTGTAGCCTAGATGAACAACGTCGACGACATTAAAATGGTGAGGTATTCTTAGCGCTCGGACACATTAAAATGCTGGAATGGTCCCTCGTACTCTGCAACACATCTGCCATGTCTTACTGATGCTGGCATTTCGAATTAAAGGATTTGACAAGTTCACTCTAACGAAGTTGTTTTGTCAGGCTACAAATAACATGCATGAGAGATAGCCAATGGTAGTAGCTGTAGGTAGAGGTTTCCAAACGGTGCTGGACTTTTACTGAAATGACAGCTTTGAGCAACTGTAAGAGCTCAATGGGGCGAGCGGGTATAAGCGCATGTTTTGGCAGTTTTCGATGTCTTACTGACCGCAAGGCCAAATCATGACACCAGCTGACCGAGGCACACGGTTCTGGTCTTGCGCTTGTCGTGTGAGGGTCAATCGCACATGCTTCCTTCTTTCTTGTCAAGCAGCTAAGGTCATTTAAGGACAGTTTAAGCCATAACAGTTATAGCACGAGCAAGGGGTGAAGTAAAGTTGCAGAATGCTATTACTGCAAAGCAACTATGCGCATTGGCACCCTGTGCATGGTTTGCTGACTGGAGGCAGTCGATGAGAGCGGACGCTAAACATTTCAAGTCCTCTCTGGAGACTGGTTCATGGCACACTAATTTCATTTTCCCTTCCCCTTCTCCCACTTGCTGTTCTGCTGAGAAAGGGTGGCGAATCGCGATGGTAATTGCCTCAAGGCCTTAAAGATGAGAGCAAGGAGGGGGTTTACAAAACTGCTCTTCAAAGTGGACTGTGCATTCACACAGGATGCGGGTAGGAGCACGGTATTGTGCTTGAAGGACCTGCATGGAAGACCGGGTGTGCTGTGTGGGTGCTACGTCGGTGAAGGGAATCGACATGAATTTCCCACTGTACTGCTTACCTGTAAGTGTCAAAGTCAAAGGGAAGGATTACTCACCCTCATCACCCTAACCAACCTTTTTACACCCATCTAACCACCTCTAGTCCGCACAATGCCCGTCTCTCAGTTACTGTTGCCACATGGCGTAGAGACTTCTCTAGTGTACGTACATCGTTATGCACTTGCCCACAGTGACTGCAATGCCTCGAGCCGTGTCGAATGCGTGGCCAAATCATACCATCAGGTAGCCACAACATCTTAGTCAGTTGATTAACTCGCCATATGTTCAGGGTTAGGTAATACGTCATTTGTCCCAGACAATTACTCAGACCCCTATCCAGAGGTCGATTCTTACGGCACTTAACCCTGAAATTCAACTTGAATCCAGACAATGGGTCCAATTTCACGTCTTTCTACCTGCATATTGGCCAGGGGTCTAGCATTGCTCCGTTCTTCTCCATTCGCACTTATTATCTTGCTGTGAATAGGTGGCGGATTGCAATGGTGACTGAACGAAAGTCCTGCTTGTAGGTTTCATTCTGAGCTTTTCTGACCGGAGATGACCCCTTGTATCTACTAAGTAAAAGTTGCAGCTTGTTAAAATGGAGTCCACGCTCAGTGCTATAGACCCACTCCGATCTCATCGTTGTCAATGCCCACCACTCACGCTTCACCATAGAATGCAAGGAATAGCACAGTGTGAATGTGGAGATGGGCCCACTTTACCAACATATCAACAGGTAATTCCTTTGCACCTTGAGTCCATACTATTTTGTGAGAAGACAAGACAGTGACTGAGATTTGCAAAGTTTGTTGCTAAGAAAACAGAAGCATTTGGCTATACAATCACACAGCAAAGTACAATTAAATGTCTGCAATGCTAATGGAGTACAACACTACACCAATGGAAGGGTGGATTTCGCTGCAAGTCCACAAAGGGGTATTAGGTATATTACAGCAGACATAGGAAACACAGCACTAATAATGTAAATGTTAGATCCTTACGAATGTGGTGAGAATGACACGTAGACAGAGTAAAAGTTGCTGGTAACGTTTCAACGTAAGTGGAGATTGACGGCTCGAAGTAATTGTGGCATCACGGATTGTTTGCCTTAAGTGAGGAAAGAAGTGACACTTTCTGAGGCAGATTTGCAAACAGGATGAGTGAGGTTAGTAAGACTGTCTGCATCTTAAGCTTTTTTAAAGCAAATAATAACATACGTCGCGAAGTGAGCGTCGAAAGCGTACAATCACTAATTGACTAACGAATGGCCTCGAAACCATGAGGTAGCCAAGGGCTTATTAAACTTACCACTTTTTTTAATATATATGAACATCGCAATAATTATAATAATCATAACAAAATGCCTAGGTTTTTGCGGCTTTTTTGGACAAAGTGTTATGTTCAGATCTCCTAAAATGCACTATTGTGCCATTTGTTCGACATCACTAATTAAGTTCTGTGTGATTTGGTCCCTGCTCTTCATAGAGGACATTTCTTGAACATCGGGCCCATTTGTCATGTGCTCCCATTTCATGCTGCATTATGGAGACGAACTCTCAAAGTTGGCACTGGATCTATAGCTCGTGGGCCTCTATTCTTAAGGCAAACACGTTTCCTTTTTCTTCTTCACCGCACACATCACTATCTCCCAGACCCTCACCTTCTCATCACCCTTTGCTACTCACTTCCATCGTTACGCCCCACAAGTTGCCCTCTCCTCATAGCCGCATTCATCAAGACATGTGAGTTTGTGTGCATTTATTTTCTCAAAGCGGCAAAGTAGAAAACAAAGAAAACATACCAGAGAATTGGCAGAGCTTAAAAAGTGGAAAAGTGGAAAAATGTGCTGAGAGTACCTTGAGAAATGGCGACCGATTCGCAGCACATAATTTTGGCTGTAGCCAGTACAGATAGCACGCAATTACTCCTTATAAACCACACAGGCTGGAACAGTTACATTTTTGTGATGGCTTTCCAGATTTTCGATGCATTGATTGCGGTAACGCACCCACCCACTGGGGCATTGGCTGCAGCTGGGTCCTTGATTGTATGGTAGCCGATACCATGAGTATCTAATTCTAAAGGAATGCGCACGTAGCAGTGTATCGATAGGCTTCTCATTGGTCATACGATCAGATAAAACCAAACTTACGGAGGTTTGTAACCACACACAATCAAATATTGTGGATTCTCTAATTTAGGCACAAGGTTATTACATCGCTGGATTGCACAGCCCACCTCAGTCGTGGTTGCCCACACCATCTGTTTAGGTAGAGAGAAAGGCATGACAAGACGTACCATCTCGTACTAAACCATTCATCATCACACCATCATGCCCCTGAATCTACTTTCTTACACTTCTTCTATCCATACAACAGTTCAAGTAGACACTCAGTAGTAAGGAGTGAATGGCTTCGCTGTGTAGATTGGATTGCATCCACACTCTGCATGTCATGAGTAGCACACACACACACAAATATATACACACAATTTCCTCACCTGTGTGTAGTGAATACAGGACCCTGTGCAAGAGTTGTTGTAATAATTGTAGTGTTTAGCTTCTTTCTTCCAGGCACACACGCCCTCAGTAATGTTTGGCTTTTCGCCACTAATAACGACGAAATTTCGTGCAGTCATATGATAGGGCCAGGTGAAGGGAGTTTTGAAGTCGTACAGCCTGGTCCAAAATTCTGCCAAAAACTCCAATTCTGTAGAATACCTCTAGACAAAGAGCATTTACACGCAAAACAGATTATAGTGATAACACATGTCTAGTCAACCACGCAGGTGTTGGAAGCGAACGTACCAATAGTTGCATATTGCTGGCAGGTGGTTGTACATTTTCGCGAACTTCCCAATGAGCCTCAAGAAGTTGCTCTCGTTCATCCGGTGTGGGTCGATAACAGTCGACCATGGCGAAGACAGTAATGAAACTGAATACCACCTTCACATAGAGACCTGACAGAGTAACAGATGAGCATGATGATGGTGAGAGATGTTAAGCAATGAACAACTTACCATTCCGTGTTCGTATCATCTTGGCAAAGGGATTGAAAGGACAAGATAATTTCACCTATTTATTCGTGAAACATGGGGTGGCGTGACAAAACAGAATATGCCATCGCATTGGCTGAGGTATTCCTGTCACTCGTGGTCCAGGTCAAGCCGACTTGAGATTGCAGATCCGCTGACCAGACTTACCCTCATTTCACATCTTTGATGCAATAGTAGACACAGTTTGCTGAGTAGGCGGATTTGAAAGGTCTCGAGTGTTCTGATCCTGACCATGTAACCCACGGATACTGCAATCGCGTTTTGCGACTTTCTGGCAGTTTTCGTTCCAGCAGACCAAATCAGTGACAGTCGATCAGCTCACAGCAAAATTTGGGGTTGTGCAAGCACTACCACCTCCATACAAAGATAACGGCGTCAACGCCCCACCCTCCATGATCACTATTGAACTGTTCCATGCCATAAAATGTGCGATAGTCTCTTCAACCCAGTCTTCCATTCGCTTACTGCGTTGATTCCAGTTATTATTTCTCATTTGTATTAATGCATTGAATTTGACGACCTTTGCCTTCAGTCTTTCAATTTCTTATTCAATGTGCTTATTGGAGACTATCCAACCCTATGGTTTGCGCCGATGTGGCCGACGCCACTGCAGAGGTCTAAGTCTTCAGCATTTTACTGATAAATTGTATGCTTTATCTCCTTTAATCAGTCAACATTCAAGCGAGGCAACTATCAGACCATTTCTTTATTTTTCATATATTTTGCGAAAGAGTGGCCGTGGTAGCCGTGAACGGGAACACACTATACTGATTTAAGTTCGAGTATGATGAACAGTAGTGATAACCGTTAAATTCACGTTTTGCCATCAGTTGTTTAACATTTTGTTGAGATTCTAATTGCTAAAATAAAAAGTATGGCATAAACGTGCCACTGCGATGCGAGAATCAATTGTGTTGAGAACTCGAGAGGACATAGAAATTGAGACGTCATCGCTGTATGAATGTTGTACATAAAGCACCTTTTATTGTCCACCCAACCACCTCTTTCCGCCCTTTAGCTCTCGGGTTGTCACAATAAGAAATTGATTTACACAATGAGATCGTGCCTTCACTCACTAGCATAATGCCAATCTTGTAGTATGAAGTAGAGTCGCTGGTGATTGGTGATGCAGAACGGGTTTAGCACAACAGACACAAGTCATATGATGGCAGTTGCGAAGTGTTGGCTTTAGCTCCGAACACATGAAAATAGACGATGCAGTTAGAAAGGGCAGTTGAGCAGAACACTTCAATAAGAAAGGCGAAGTTTGCGCGATAAAATATGAAAGGCAGACATAAAATTATGATGATGTGTTGATCGTGCGCAACCATTATTTTTGAGCTTCATATCTTCACACAATTAATATCAGTGAATCAAACGGTTTGGAAAAGAATTATTATTATAGAAAAATAGCTATTATGTGTCTTGAATTCACTAAATGCGTGAATCTTGATGCTGCATGGAATTGTGGAAGTAATGGCAAGGCTTTCATGGGAAATCACGATGTTCGGTGAGCGTCATCATCATGAAACAAAAGCAATGCTATCAGCGGTTAAAGCTCAAAATGTTGTAGTTGCAGAACGTTGCAATTTATTAATGCCTTGTTAATGGAAAAGTCAGGAAAGTACAGGGAATGGGCAGGACCAACAGAGAGCAACGGAGCCATTGTTTTGCGGTGATGGTCTCAGCTTGACAGAGGGAATTGACTGCGATGATTCTGTGGCAGCAGTCATGCTTCATGCAGCGCTTTGAGGTGCTCATCAAGTCAGAGTGAGTGCTTTGTTAATGCTAGCCAGGAAATGGACATTCGCCGATTTGGATAGTTAATCCAACACGATGAAATTCAGCAGTGCCAATTGAAAGCCAAGTCCAGCGTCTTATATCCACTAGTAATCAGCAGCTTCTTCGGTTTTGGCATTGCCTCTGACAAAATGGAAAATGAAGTTATTTACACTTGAAACAGTTGAACCGTTTGTTCATCTACAACCGATGCACTTCTCCAATTGGTGCTGCTGAAGAGTCTGCTTTCAGTTACCCACTCTTGCCATCACATGATGCACATACGATGCACCATTTGTTCGCACGTCAGATCAGTTGCTCATTAGACGCATCAGAGCACTTGGTATGAGACATAGCATTCAACATGAAATGCCAATTGGCAGGAGACACACTTTATAACTGTGTCGACCTTCTCCGCCAGCTACAAAAGTATACCCTGCCTTAAATTTCTTTCAAGCGACATTTTATAAAGTGGTTTGTAGAGACACTTTTGCGATGAGAATGAAGCCAGATAAGAATGCACTGTTTTTATTTTTGTGAAGGCTTTAATAAAAAAAGAACTAATATTTCTGAGGAGGTATTTGCGAAAGTTGCAATGGTTGTTGGCGTGAGAATGAAACAAATGCCTTTTGCTTGGCAATGAATGGACGGACTCTTGTGCAATAGGAAGGATCCAGCAAATGTGCTTGCAACTGCACAGCGATGATGAGTGAAACACATCATGCGCATCTCTCGGCAAAATTAATCAACTCCAAATTGTTCCGTGTCAGTACGATAATGCAGTTGGTGTGGATGTGCCGGCGCCAAAATGGACTAACCACGTAGTGTCTCCAAAGCACGCCTCAAATATGTCAAAACCAAGCAGTGTAAAGACGAAGGACCCTCTGCAGTCGCTCACAAACACTAAAAAGCTTAATTCTGAATGATTCTGCCTTACCAAATATAAATACGTGTTGATGTTCATATCTTTGTTATGGAGTGTGGTTTGCATTAATTGACAGTATCATAGCTTTGCATAGGGGTTACGCGAGTCAGTGGTAAATGCCAATCCGATTCACTAATGCCTGTGTGCAGAATGACTGACTGAAGTTTAACCTCTCTTTTGTCAGCCTGAGATGGATGGCATGGCGTGGAGCACCAGTGGTTCGATGAAGCCAGTGCTGTGATGATTAATAGCAATGAAGTGACAGGCACGCGTCAAAGCTGAGTAGGAGTGAATATTAATTCAAGCGCATGGGAGGACTGCGAGGAGACTCTCAGGCGGCTAATGATCCCTCCTTCTCAAATAAGGACCAATTGTTGAATATTACAATGACATCATATTATTGTCTTCCTCTACCTTCGGTCTCAGGCTGCTAAGCGGGGTAGATTGGATGCCGTTTGAGAGATACCACAAATCGCATTAAGGTATAACTTCTACTACTACGAATGGTTAAAGTTCAATAAGGAAACAAGGGCAATTTCCTTCACTTCCATCTCGAGATCATGGACAAATGCTATTTGTAAATCCAATGGCACTTCACTCCAATTGGACTCTTGCAGTGAGCAAAATTGAAAAAATAAATTCTTTGCGCACAGATACAACAGTAATTATTTTGAAATGACAAACAGTGTCAATGTTGCTGTTGTCACTACGCGCGTGGTGTAGACTTTCGATCTTTACTTTGCTAATGAATGATAATCGGCTGGTCGTGAAACCACGAATCTGGTCAAAAGAATCGATTGTTGAGTGTTTGTTGGGTCTGGTGGTTCGAAATGTCGGTATGAGTTAAGTGATGGCATCAACAATGATGCAAAGGCAGTTAAAGTAGAATAATAGAGTAACTTACAAGCACGAGAGCGAAGAAAAAGGAAAGTACGGTCCCAAAATGGATTTAACTATCTAGGACTTAATAGCGTTTATTGAAACATAAAACACCAAACTCCCGTAAGAAGGGAAAACGACAAGTAGTTATTTCAGTGGAAAGGAATGATAGAAGCAGTAATTCTTCTGAATGCATTAGGCAGTGCAACAATGGCTTGTTCCAACACTTTTTATCAACCAAACGCTATGCTCGGTACATTTCAAAAAATGCCAGTGCATTACTGTTGACAGTCTGCATCGCTTCTCACATTCTTACTGTACCGCTGCACCAAGTAAGACGTGGCAATACGTGCTAATAACGATAGGGAAATTCGTGCATTCTAAAACTACAATGGATTGAAGTTGACAGTGCGTTGGTGCAATAGTCGTCTTAGAGGACTTGTAACTTCAAACTTCTCAATTGATCTCACTGCTTTGGTCACCGAAACAGAACTCTCCGTTTATCTAGAAAGCATTTTTACGAGGTACTCAGTCACGTACGCATATTCCGCTCACGCATTGATATTAATTGTTCGTGGACCGAACGGCAAAATTTGCTACCAATAAAACCTCGACAACCCTCTTTGCTACCATCAACTTCGCAAAATGTGACCAAATCAAATCCGCTGGAGAAGTGTGATACAGAGTGCAGGTGTCTGAGAAAAAAATAACAAGGCAAATGAGACGATGGTAGCATGCGGTATCATCTTTGCCACTTAAGCTCAATAAGTAGTGAAGTACATTTGATGGCGTTAACGCGCATGTTTTTTGCAACCTCCTTAACTTCGCACTACAAATGCCAGCGCTTTGCTGCTTCTTTGTGTCACAAATGATTATGCATATTCCGCGGAAGGTAAAGACTTGATGGGCCGTCGTTCGGAGCATTTGCACCATGGAAGGCATCGTGTTGCTTTTGGTCGTTATGGCTTCGCCATAGGCAGTGCTGGGATGTCTAGGGTAGTGAATATTTGCGAATCCTTCATTCATCTGCATAGGAATGATGCTCTAAAATGAGGCATCCAAGGGCTATTATGCATGCTACTTCATTTTATTTACAGGAACATCGTAACAACCACGACAAGAATATAAAAAGAGGCTAAGGCTTTGACGACTTCCTTTGGACAAAGTATTGTATTCTGATCTCCCTAAAAGCACTACTGTCTCATTTGTTTGACATTACCAATTAAGTTCCGTGTAATTTGGTCACATAGTTCTATGGTAATTAAACAAACAATTGAATAGAGTGCTATTGAAATGCTTTACACTGCCCATCGTTCCAATTAAGCTGATACGTAAGACTCTCTTTGGCGACAAGTTTGCAAAATAAAAAGAGCTTTTGCGTATCGAAAGATTCCAAAGTTGGCCTAAACTAGGCAGTGGTGCCTGTTTGCATGACTATGGCTGACTCTAAAAAACAACTCACATCTCTCCTCCTTCTGCCCAATGTAGCCTTATAGAAAGAGAAGCGGTTGTGGTCTTGTTAAAACGAATGAGCGAAATCTGAAGGTTCATTATGGACAATCCTGCTGCCAACTTAAGCTAGGAGACTGCGCAGACGTTCCTCAAGTTCGTCTGCAACTTGCAAAAATGAATCCAAGGCGTGTGGAAACGAGGAGGATGAGGGCACTGAGGATAACCTAATAACAGGGCATAGCGTGGGCCTGGATGGGGGCACGGTGGGAGAGCATTGAGTCCGACAGACTTTTGGACATGCAACGAATTGAGGCTGCACGATCGGCTGGCGGGCATAATTTGCCTTTATGCCGCAGAACATCTCAACTATAATGGGTGGTCAAGCTGCACGACCACACTGGTTAGATAGTCTGGCCCCTAAGGCATACCTGCAGCCCCAGTTTCTTTTTTCGTCGATGTGTGCATTCGGTCCAAATATTGTTGTCTCATGTCTTCATTGGGTTTGGTCGCAACTCATCACTCTTTTAACTGATTAGAGGAGTGGATGTTACTTAGAGAAATCGTCTTAGTGTAGACGAGAGGAAAGATGCAAATTTGTAGCATTGATCTGCAGGAGATCACGAAATTCTCTCTCCCTGAATGTTACTTTGTGGTAGTGATCAACACGTGAGTGCAGATTTCCCTGTCACAGAATGTACGTTTGTAGCGTTGATCGACACAAGACTACGAATTTCGCTCTTACCGAATGCAATTTCGTGGCATTGATTTACTCGAGACTTCACCGCATAAAATTTATCCTCTCAGTCTTGATTTCTTCATGATATTAAAATTTGTCCATCCTCTATGATCTTCTATGATTGGTTAGTTTTGGCATCTTAAGGCAATTTTCCGGGAAAAAGATTTAATTTCTGATATAAATAAGGTTCTATTTTATTCCGATGCAAATCTCTCATTGCGTTTGACAAATGATTTGTAATAAGAGGACAGAAAACCCTAAAGGATTTAATTCATTAAGGTATAACGAGGTTGTGCATTGCTTAAAATTGGGCTGGAAGAAGCACAGTAAATACAGCTCAAGGTATGGTTCAATGTGACAGTTATCGCATCTGTTGGAATAAGACGCATAAACTTCGGACTGAGCAGTTTCAGTGGTGACGACATGCTAAGGTTGCCTATGCACGACCACTTCCCCATCAATTTGTGCATAATGCGCAAGATTGGAGAAGTGGGTGCCACTCAAAATGTGTGAAAGACTTTTATTTATCTCACAACTCTAATTATGCTGCTCATTGTTAATTGCTTTAAGGCGAGAACATGTCCATCGAATTCACGCAGCGTTGAACGAAGAATGGAGGATCCAAAAGCCACAGCGTCTGGTAGGGCTTACAATCACGCCAACAGCACGTCAGGACGAGGAGGGCGGGTAACCACACCTCAGACGTGTGTGCGTGTCAGTCAACGCCGAATAGAGTCATTGGACCAAATCTTTCGTGCCCAAACATTGAAATAAGGTGGCACAATGCAATGGAATTAAAGCTTACTTTAGTCAAAAATGAGCGTATTCTTCCTTCATAATCGAGCCTGCTTTTACACAAGGTGGAGCAGGGTGAAATTGTTTCAAATTATCTGTTTGATGTAAGTGGACGATAATGAACTAGTTGTATTCAACTGCAGTGGACAATAAATGCGGCAACTACTTTTTTAGTTATCTCGGTATTTCTCCACTTTCGTACTGCCCTAATGGTCCTACTTCTGAGTAGCGTGTAAGTTTTCTAAAACAATTCCGAGTCTTTGGCGCTGACTGGATTCGCCGCTTCCTCTTACATCCAGCACACTTACTCCAATCACACTAGCGCTTATTTTTTGTGATCTAAACACAATCGGGTTATGGGAAGGCGGTCGACAACTCAAGGAATTCAACATTCAGTCATGTGCATCAAAGGAGATGTGCGCTTTAGAATGATAGACAAGACTACCCATTACATGAAAACAGAATAGGATTTCTAATTAGTACATAAAAAGAAAAGCTGACTTGGATAGAGGGTGGTACGATCGTTTATTTTGACTGTTGGCTTGTTGGGCACACAAATTGTTTACCTTTCTGCAGTAGCTGGCAGGATTCTTTTGAAATTGACTCCTTGAATCAATGGCAAGGTGTTGAGTGTTTGAAAATAGAGGTAGACCTCCGGTTTTGGGAAAAGTGACGAATCTGTCATGCGACGATCATTCAAAAAGTAATGACTTTGCTGCCAGATCACGTTGGTGACCTAATAGCCAGGCACAGTATCGATATCACTGTTGTAATAAAATTTAATTCTGCATAGGAGATTTTGAGTTCTCGTGTCAGCTTTCTAATACTGGACAAGTGAGGTGCGGACAGGTGTGGTGATTAGGTGACCTTTGAATTTGACAACACGAAGAAAGGCAGTGAGTTGACACCATGGTAAGGACAGTCTGATCCCTCTCACCTGGGCTGATTTATTTAAATAGTAAATGCAGTCCCTACTTCTTTGCGACCTCAACATGTCGATTTGTTCCTCACACCCTCTTGTATGCGTTTTACATCTTTTTAAGTTAAAAGGGGAATTTTTCATGCGAAAAGAAGGCGTCGCTCACCAACAGTGACGCCATTTCACTACGTTTGCCCTGTCTCACGCCTCTTTTATCGTATCTGGGTTCAATAACTTTTCGCCGAATTCGTGCAAATGAGAGAAATCACGGTTATTCGGACTTTACCATTAAAGGCGCATTCCGTCTAGATTGATCATGCATTTCATTACATAAAAGTGGGCTGGTAGGAACACAGCCACTACAGCTGGAGATGCAGTTAGATGTAGCAGAAATGACATTTGTTGGGAAGCACTAGATGAACCTCGGAATAGGCAGATATGGGCTTGAAGACATGCTTACCATATTCAAATAAGTTGGAGGAACATATGGCGGGCAGTAGCAGTCAGGATTGGAGTAAAAGAGAAAGACTTTGAGATGTAAAGAAAAGGTCTTAATGATCATTAACATTACACTTGGGTGTTTGTTCAACGATTTTGTAAACTCTAGGCCCTGACTAAGCAAGCGCGTCGAAGTAGAGTATGCTAGCCTTAGTAGTACTGAAGCTGGTGCTCATGCACTCTGAGCAGTGTAATCAGCTTTGGACACGAAAATGCAGTTACCACTAGTGCAACGACCAAATTCTGTCAACGCTCTCCAATTCGTCTCACTTCCGGTGGTTGAGAGGTAAGTATCGGCTCTCAACAAGCGATGTTTTGTCTGTAGTCGGTGACACGGAGCAGTGTTGGAGAATCCATCACGGACCTCTACGTGTTTACACTTGCTTAGCAGTCATGATGCGGACTATGTGAATCCGCAAACGTAGCTCTAGGCTTACGGCTGTTAGGCGTCTGAGAGATGGTCGAGTGTTTTGCTCTTATTTGTGACGCCTAACACAGTTTTCACTAATCTAGCTGGCCATCAATAATTAAGTCAGGTTAATGATAAAATTAGTGGCGATTAGGTTGAAAACGTGTTACGAAATCTTGCAGGTGCCATGCTAATCGCGCGCTTGGGAGCTGCTTGATAAGGATGGTGAGTAGCGTTTTCAAAATGACCTCTGCGTGTCAGTTTATTGGTAAAATGAGGAGCGATTTGATTAAAAAAACTGTTTTTACGCCTTAAAGGCGCCGCGTTACCTAGATGACGAAGAATAAGTGATGAGACCATGACAGGCCGTTTCAAAACTCATTTTTAAAAACGCAAAAACGCAGTCTCCTCTGCTCTTTAACGTTTTTGAAAGCATTCATTTTTTTTACAAATTGTCCATAAAAAGTTCCGACTCATGTTTTTACCGTCTACTCACAGAAAACACAAAATCGGTAGGTAGGTGGACTAGAAGTCATTGAAAAAAAAAGTAGGAAAGAAAGCCAAGACGACTGTTTATAGCCTAGATAACATCTGTAGATTTCGTCTCAACTCACGATCCAGATACTCGCTAGTAGATGATGCGAACAACCCAGAGAGGAAGTATTCTTTTAATCTTATTAGTTATTCACAGTCATTTCCATGTTTAGGCCGCAAGACGTGGCATTCATAAACCCCTCAATATGAATCTTCTCATAATCAGGTTCTACATCAGATGCTCATTGCAATCGGGACTGATGTATTGTGAGCTCCCTCCTGACAATACTACAAGCTACTCCCGGGAATGGAGTGCTTTAACGCCAATAGAATGGAAGAAGACCACAGAGGACAATGAACCTGCATGCATACGTCTACAGCTTGCTTGACGACAATGATACCTTACCTGGATTCACCTGCACTTCGGGTCATTTAACGCTAACGTTTATTTCGGGTGATTACATAGACGTGGACAAGTTATGTTCTGTCAGTCAGTCATCTAAATTGCGTATTTGCACAAGTAAACTCTTCAATCTAGACGGTTTCGTTCATCATCTTGAAGTCACAAAGCTACAATTCAGTCAGTCCTGTTAGCATACCAATAAAAAGTGTTTCTCTCAAGCCTTTGTCCATTTAATACTGAGTCTGTGGATTCATTGAAACTGTTGAGATGTATTACTGTGTTCTTGTATCTACTGGACTCTCAAATAGTCTGACCAGCGTTTATAATCTTTAGAGACTGAGGCAGAAGGATAACCACAGGCATTTGCATTAGGAGATGCGTGACTTTATTTCTACAAGTTTCAGTCATCGTCTTCGTGGTAAGGGGAGGTATTCACAGAAGAGTTGCATTTGAAACTGTGTGATCCTCATAATGTTTTCCAGGAAGAGCTCGGGTTATACACACTAACGGAAAATGAAGACAATGTGTTTTTTGCGTAATTGGTGGACAGAAGTTGGAATAATTTTGGTGTTCTTAGCTACCGTTTGTTAAAATCCAGATGACTTAGGAAGAGTGGAAAACTATGCAACTGTTTAGTTTATTCACCCAATTAATTAATTCACATCAGAAGCCAAAGAATTTATTGCATTTTTTAGTTGGAGTTCGTCGCGACGGCACGATTGAATTTGCGGAAATCCATTAAATGCATATGGCAGTTCATAAATACGCATTGTGAATCAGACACTTGTGTTGGTCAGTGCAGACGATTACTTTTGGTCTCATCCTCCGGTTGAGTTCCCAGATCATATCATACGGGTTGAACCTCGTGGATGTGATTCGAGCTTGCTTGTCTTTCGACTCTACTTTAACTCAACTAGACGAGTACCTAGCAAGATTTGTTGTACGATACCTAGAATAGATGTGGCGGGCCACGGCACCATCCATTTGAAGGTGGATGCTCCATGCTGAAGACGACCTTCTGTTCTTCACCAGAATGGCTAATCGCTTGCTGCTTTTAGTCAAAATATCTCAAGGTCAACTTGTCAAGCGAAACTTCCTATCACATAGAAGCAACTGAAGGCAGAACGTCTTAGAAGCCAGGCACACGTTTCACAAATCGTATATTATCAAGAGACATCTACTCTCAAGGACTAGCAATTTGTTCTTCATCTCTTCTACTTTCCAAAACGCACCCCTTTGGATTAGCACTGACTGGCTGGCTAAGTGACTGACTTGTGCAGAGTTGCCTTTTGTAGTGCATATTTTGACCAGGTCAAATTTCTTCGTTGGAAGGGGTCAGGAGGAGTTAATCGAGTTGGAGGAGGCACGGCACTTCGTGGTAGACAGTCGCATGACCAC
Organism: Taenia hydatigena; assembly: GCA_036345935.2. NCBI lineage: Eukaryota > Metazoa > Platyhelminthes > Cestoda > Cyclophyllidea > Taeniidae > Taenia > Taenia hydatigena. The sequence goes on from JADWOT020000420.1 coordinate 177,961, forward strand.
TTACGAATGGACAAAAGTGACAAATAGTAATACCACAACATTCTACCTATTCATTTACCTTCTCCATCCCCACTCACTTCCTATTCGCCTCCTCCCCTCCCTACCCGCATCCCGTACTTACACTACTCGAATCTTCACAAGTGTATGCTCATAGTCACAAGCCACTCGGAGTGGAGCGATAGGTCAGTCGAGTCTAGTTACAGTCTCTGTCTGGTGTAATGCAGGCTCTTTCCAGACGACGCTGCAGGACACTTTCGGAAATGGAACACTTTGTCGCTAAGAGAACCGAAGAAGACCACGGAAGCCAATAAACTTGGACGAATAACTCTACAGCTAGCTTGACGACAATGATGCCTTAACCAGAGTCACCTCCACTTCGAGTCATTTAACGCTACCGGTTGCTTCGGATGATTACACAAACGTGGAAAAGTTATGTTCTGCCATGTAAGAGTGACGAAGTGTCAGTTGTTTAAATTGCATGTTTGCACAAGCGAAAGCTTCAGTCTTGACAGTTTTTGTCTCTCATCTTAGCGTCAAAAGTCATAAGGCTGCGAAGTAAACCTTTGGTTCGCGCAAGTGAGGACACTATATTGTGAAGTCAGCTATCTGAGTCACTACCACCTTTCAAATAGCTACCTTTCGCATCATGCTGCTTCATGAGGCCTTAGTGGCCTGACCTTACCTGATTGATCGGCAGTCTCATGTGCACTGATTGACCCTCCTGAACAAGATCCTTACCATCGTGAATGCGTATCCGTATCACAGCAGTCCGATTACTGGTCCGCTGGTGCAATGCTCAACTCGAACACATAGCTCTTGGAATCCGTCTTGCAGGAAACCCAATATTCCAGAACCTGTGGCAAAACGGCAACAGATTCTTTTCAGCTCATTAGCAAATTCACTCGCGAATTCAAAAACATCATGGTATACTTGATTGCACCTTGTGAGCAGCTGTAAATAATTCTGAAAATTATGCCCGAAAAGCAAATTAATCACTAAGTCAACTGGGTACAATGTTTAATGTAACTCCTTTCCAGCCACATTAATAGCTATTTAATGCAAGGGTTGGTGCATTTCCCAAGACTTGAGGAATCAAAGATTATCAAGCAATATAAAATGACTTGCTGATCCAATTATTCAGAATTGACTAAGGACAGAACTGTACTATCTCAAGTTAATTGAACCAAACGTAAACGTTTGTGTAACCTAGCTGCTTTAAATTCCTCACGGATTCTACTGCATTCTTTTTTGTTGGTAAAGAACTTCCCGATTCTCCGCATTTTTTACCTAATCTACTTTACAGCTCGACGTAGACCATTAGAGACGACTGTTAGAACATGCTTCAGAATATGCGAGAATGCTATAGAAATGCCATGCATTCAACGAAACCAAGCCAGGTTAAAAAGGGGAGCTAACGACAAGTGAGCTTTACTGGTGCCATCTCTAAATACGCGAGTGTATAGCAGTTCTCGTCCCCGGAGGCACTTTTTCGCATTGAATGCCTACAAACCAACTTTGGCACACAAGGTACCTATTGCTACCCTACAAATGGATGCTTTTGTCATCGATCAGGTTTTCTTAACCACCAATCTAGCGAAACTTTAATTAATTTCTTTGGTCTTTGTACTAAAGAAGCATAATAGCCAATAGTCTAAGGCGAGTCTTTATAAAGTATTAGAATAACTAGAATTAAAACACCAGGAACTTTATTCTTATGGTTGATTCCAGGATAACAGTTGGAAACTTGTTAGCGAACAATTATTTTCCATACATTCTCAACCCTTTTAACTTTTGTGGTCTTTCATCTCTGAAATGTTGCGTATGGGAATTATTCGTTTGTGAATTTTTTGCTGAATCTAGGACTGCAAAAATACTTTGATCGTCTAACTATACTTGCCTTTCTGAAGTAAATTTAATTTCATGACAATTAAAAAAGATGGAGATTTTATCGTTGAGAATTTCATTTGCAGTTACACTTGTGCGAGGAACGAGGCAGTTATTCGCAAGTCAGTGAATAGGCTTTGATGCGGCAGATGATTACATCTGCTTACATTGCGACCAAGCGCTATTGCGGTGAAACTCAGGGCGATTCGGCAAGTTCGCGTTCCAGGTATGCTTCTGTTTATCAGTTGTCGAACATTGAGTCTCCTATAATGCGAAATCCATTATAAATGAATTCACTTAGGGTAGAACATTATTTGGAATAGCGAAAGTCGATCATTGGTCCGGACAGCTGTGGCACAAAAGCATGGCTGCTTTGGTGGTGCCTCTGCTCACGACAGCTTGTCTGCACGGCCGCAACTATCGCTGTTCAGATAAGGTTGGTTAGCAAAATGCACATGAGGCAACTCGATGTAAGTTCGTCCTAGATAACCCACGACCTGACCTCAACTGGTGGCATTTTGTTGTAAACATTGCGACGTGTGACTGACCCCATGGTTTTATGTCCTCATATGCATAAACCACAAGTTCACCACTCCTGCGGAGTCAGAATAAAAGAGTACAGTCTTCCCTAACAAAGTGACCCCTCTCTAGTTTGGACTGACCCATCGAAAACCGATGAGGGTTGTTAAGCATTAAATATTTTAATATGGTAAAATATCTACTGCAATACAAACTCTTCGCAACAAACTTTCTTAAAGGCGAGCATGAAGAAGAGAAGCATTTCTCTTCCTCATTGAATGTCTATGCTTTCAGAGATGTATAGTGAGCCTTCATTCAGTCTTTATTTTAATTAGTGAGAGAAATTTCTCTTCAGGAATGCGAACAACTGCACGTTAGTTGCAGTGATGAAGGGTGGCAAAATATCTTCTGCCTCCATTCTCAAAATTTTGAACCCTTGGCAAATTAGGGGCGACTGAAGCCTTCTGAATACTTCGATAGAACTATCTCTTCCAAATGCATAGGAAATAGCCTGATATTTTAGCATTAATACAGCCCGAACGGGTAGACACAGCCCTTGTCAACTCGTATTTTAAATTTCGAGATCAAACTGACTGTAGGAAGTGGCAGAACTTGACGTTTTGTCCATTCCATACTGAGGAACATCTAATAAAAGCGAATGAGTGGCACTATTTGATGGTGAAATTCTAAACATTTCTCATGAAGATTTTCGTTAAGTAAGGAGAGATTTAAGCGCTTGCACCCGATCACTGGTGCAGCATTTTTTTACATTGTTAGAAAATCTCGGAACCTAGCACCATCCGTAGCATCCATAGCGGGTTCTCACAACACGTAAAAACAGCATCATACGTCCCTTTCTGATTAAAAGGAGATGCTCAGTCCTCGCATTTTGAAGTGCAACATTTCATTCATTTGCAGAATTTTAAAATTCCTCTTTATCGATACACTTGAGCGTCAAACAAATTCCATTAGGCATAACTGGTAGTTCCCCGTCTTGTTTTGCAGTTGAGTGACAAGAAACATTAAATGCGATCAAAATAACTCTTAACAAATCAATTTTTAACCCTAGATGCCTTTTTAACTTAAATTCATACGTTTCATTTCATGTCACTTCATGGAGAGGACAAAACGGGCAAGTTTTACCGATTCCACTGATACAAACTCTATGAAACTTGCCACGTTTCCGAGTAGTTATAAGTAACTAACAAAGGCGTAGGATTCAGCTTCCTCCTTCCATTTTGAAATCACTTTGGAACTATCTTTCACTGATTGTCCTCTCTAGTAGAATTGCCTACCCCGTTTTCTTCAATGCCACGAGCGGATGAACCAAGCATTCCCACACTGCAAAATTAGCATCCACGTTTATCACAAACTCCTCTCCTCCTATTCGAGAACGCAGCATTATAACATTGCTTTAGAACGTACGACTACTACCTGGGACGTGTCGCAGGCTCTACAAAAATCTGAATTAATGCAGTTAGAAAAGTAGACGATTTAATGGACAAGATAATTCCTATGCTTATACTCTGCCTCCTCCAAAATCAGAAAGTGTAGAGCATTCCCTTTTCCAATGGCCTTGGAGACAAATCGAATCTACTTGACGGCCTTGCTTTTTTAACTTCGTAATCGCATGCACTTCTGGACCATTCCAATCGAAATTTTCAAGCCCAAGAAATCGGAGATAAGAATAAGCTCGTATCACCAACGGCAAACGCACAAGGTGAGTTTTAAAAGGCCCAATAATTTTTTGAAGGCAAAGAGCTTTTGAAGTTATTAGTAAACAAGCAAATGAAAAATAAATATCTTCTTGGATGACTTAAAATTATAAAGCATGCAGAACTGTTCGGAGGGATGTGAGCCTTGTTCTAATTCCCATAAGACAGTGGAGATGTATGAATGAATTGCCTTCGGCACTCAAGCATGCAGGCGTAGGCCTTTACAGCTGAATAAATGTGAGGCTACACACAAAGTCCATTTCAAGATTTTACCATTGGGATGCTAAGAACACATGCGATTGCTGCCCTCTGTTCATAGTCAGCATCCACGCCCAGTTTTACAATTTGGCAAGACAAGAATGTTTACCGCTATAGAGCCTGTATGGTAGCGACGAAGCGGTGCTACTGCAAATATGGTGAGATTTCTTGCCCAAGTTTCTTGTAAAGAGCTAACGAAACACCCACGGTCGTATTTTTATAATTAAGTAAATTTTCTGCATAATTAAATGCACGCCCGCATCAAGACACAGAGGCGCAAGAGTGACATTTGTTAAAAAAATATGTATCTAGGGGTAATTAAAGACTAGAATGAAGTCTTTTAAATTGGTGAAACCTTCAGTATCGTGGAGCTGTGCGAACTCGACTCTAGACATGCATCCGATTAGCAAAACCTGACAGCTTTAAATCATCTTCCCAATTATGATTTGAGACGCCTAGTTCTAACTCTTTCTTTAAAAGACACTAAGATTATCAGTTGATGCTCGCAAAACCACGGTTTCACAATGTAAAATATCGTATTTTAAGTAGCTGGCTAATGATCGGTGAGCCAAAGCATCACATAAAAGTAAGTCGTCAATACCCCACGGCCCTTCCAGAAGTCTATATTGTTAAGGATCAGAGTAGGCGCAAATTAAACTGCATTTGGCTTTATCTAAAAAAGGTGATGCTTAACTGCATAAGCTTGGTTGCAATTTTGGCAAGAATGTAGCCTTATTATCAGTGACAAGATTGATTTAGAGCATAGAAGGCATGGTTCTTAGGTAGCTATACAATTACTTGCTACTCAGTTTAAATGTCTTCTTTCGAACTGCCTCGCTCCTTAGCTTCGGCACATACTAAACATATACAGACAAAGTTACACGCAAAGTAGAGTCTTGATTTCGTCTTAGCCCTAGAGTTCCATAGGTACAGAATCAAAAGTAATATAGAACAGCCAATGCAAAGCCAGAAATTTACTTTATTAATTCGCTTTCCGATGATTTTTACATTCCAAACACTTGGATTTAACACCATTAGCACAGGCCTCACAACAGTTGCATCCGTTGCATTCTAAAATAAGCAGTGAAGAATGTGATTCGGATTGCATAGTTTTGAAGCAATCCTGAGACACTTACATCAAGACTGACACCTACCGGGCATGTTGTTCGATTCCAATCAGCCGGCATACCTCGGTTGTGGATGTCGGTCTTTTTATGCTGATTGAGGAAACCTTGAACTCGGCGTGAAATCAGCAAGCTATGCAGATGAGACCATTCCGTTTGGTCAGGAACGAGAAGCAAAACGAGTCCCCACAAAAATACATTTCGCACGTGATTCGCATGTGCATGCCTTTCACAAGAAATATCTCAGTACCATTCCGCACTTTAATTCAGAAATTTGCGTAAAATTCGTCAGATTAACACTAAAATGACCAAAAAATTAACGTCGATTTGGTCTGTAATGAAGTCTTAAAGGCAAATTCGTAAAAAGGCTTTGGGTATGTCCTTTAGAGGCTTTTCTGGAGACGCACATTAACAAGGTCAAATTCTTTGGTTTGTTATAAAATCGTAATCATCTTCAACGTCATAGGTACGCTTAGAGCCACTTCTATCTTCTTTTAAAAATTCAACTGCATGAGTGCATTCTTTTTTCAAAGGAGTAGACAGTAGAGGCTAAGTACTGACAGTAATAAAAGCCTTTGAAAGCTACAAGATCTTACCTTCCGTTAGCATAAACGCTAGTCAGTAGGCTAACTTTAAAAAAGAATGATTTATCAAGCAGCCTTTAATGATCTCAAGAGGAATATGTGTCCACCTTGAGGTACTTATAGAATCTATCGAATTTGTCTATTACTACCACAAGCAAAACATAAGTCTGCATAGCTCTTCTTCATGCCTCTTTTGCGCGCCCAAGTAACCAGCCTTTTGTTTGGAGTCCCTACCTTTTTAGCACTTTGTGCCCCTAATTTGCTACAATTGTTCTTCGAACATACTGCAACAAATTGAGGCTGTTGAGGATTGCATCTGGCCTCCCCGTAAGGATGAACACTCGACCTGACTAACGCTTAGGTGGATCGTTTAGATTAGACGGCAAACATCGCTGCCCCAAGTTTAATATATTAGGAGGCTACACTTTATGGAAGGAAATTATTGAAGAGTTTTTGCTTTCCACGCTAGTTGTAATTTTTAATTTTACCCATAGTTGAGACTCATTGAAATGAATTATGATTCTCTCCATTTTAATGGTTAGATACTAAAAGACTCAGAAAATTTGTAGAATTTTGAGTGGCTCTAAAACTATTCGTGACCATTCCTTTAGAAGTAATGCCTTGATTATTTGTTTAATTCATATTTTTGACGTCGTGGGTGTCCATTTCTACGCCTCTGTGCTTCTTCCGTTCGTAATAGCTAATGGACTATGCTAGTGGCTCTTCACCCCCTCTATCTCTACAAAACGATTTTCCTTAGCTTTTTAATTTCTATAGTTTTAGAGAAAGCACGGGCTACCTCGCTGCTAGAATTATATCTCAAGATGCTATAAAGTTACTTATTTAACCAACATATTCAAGCAATTAGAAATAATGATAAGTTTAATTGAATGATTAGGGGGAACCATTTTCAGTATATCTTCCCTTAATTTTACGTGCAAACATAACGTTTTTTTCCTGTTCTTTTGCGCAAAGTCCTCCGTCAAGTTATCAAAGCAATTCACGTTCATGCTCGACATCCAAGTCGATTTATTATGTTAACCTTAGCCTCAATCTTAGATACTAGTACTGACAACTTCTTTGCAATTTCTCCTGGATATTCAAAAAAATGTCAATGAAATTGGTTCAGTATCGTTTCGCGATTAAGCAGACAACCATTCAAGATGCTAATGCCGCAAGAAAACGGATAACTTTAGTTTCTTAATGTTTAACAAGTGATAGAGTAACAAGTATTTAGTCAAGTTATGCGCGCTGTGTTCTTTAGAATTTAGGCTAAATTTGTTGACGGCACTACTTTAAAACATGAAAAGGTTACATATATTTCGACGGAAAACTCAATCGTATAGTGAGAATTCAGAGCTCTTTGTAGTCTGAATGATGCACAGCTTGCGATCACAAGCAGGGGAGATTAAAATCCGTATCCTAACTTATGTTGCATAATCTTCCACAATTCTTGGCATAAATAATGCGCGTTTCTCATTTTTAAAGGAGTCTTTAATGATATAAATCGAGATGAGGGCACAAACATGTATCAGTGACAAGGTCGATCCCATACTTGCAATGCACGGCTAGCATACGGATGACGACTTTTATTTGCCTCATAAATCCCACTTCAACCGCAGCCTACGCTGCCTCACTTGTGCTTTTAATGGGTTAAATTTGAACAAGATCATGATTAGTCAGCCTCTTGAAGTAAGACTAATCTAAGATAAAGTGAGGACATTCAGGCAAATGATCAGTCTTAGTGGTTAAGGTTCTCCTGCAGTACGTCGATGGGGTGGAAGCACTGAGAAAACACATTATGATTGTCTGATAGGAGGAAGTAATAAAGGCTTCAGAAGTTTTTCCATGATTTGCTTTGTGGAACCACTTTTGCATCAAAACACTACTAACGATTGTGCGTTTGATGTCCAGAAAGTTATCACTGACATTGGGTGCCTAACTTCATGTAGCCTCCCCTTCACATCATGCAATATGCTCGTTCTTGTTAAGTGCATCTAACATACATTGCGCATGCGAAAGTATTGTGTGCAATAATTATTCCAAAAAAAAATAGTTGAAACAAATTTAAGTTTAAGACGTTAAAATGAATAACTTAACAGTTCTTTGTCGATCTCGGCAACCTAGTAGACGTAAAACTGCTGATCCCTCGAGAAAGCGAGCAAACACTAACCGCTTTATTATGAAGAGCATTTATCGCTAGTTTATAAGCATCCAATTCTCCTGTTTCTCAAATTTCGCAATACGCATTTGAATGCAAATTGATTTGAGTTTCAAAAATAGCAGTTATTTTTTGGGTGTTCAAAACCAAATTGAAAGCTAATACTTAAAGTGAAAATAGCCTGCAAAACTGAGTCCTTGTCGTTTTGTCCATCCGTAAATCGAGTCTACTTATGCGTATGCAGACTTTTAATCGAACCGTTGGACCGGAAACTTATTCGTCGCATCGACGCTGAGCATTCGTGGCAGTGTCAGGACCATACCAATGCCATGGCGTGACGAAGATTGTGTGTGGTCTGTAGTCACGCGTGAGAGTTAAGCCATTTCGAATGAGTAACTGAGCCTCATTGGTGTCGCTAAGACGAATTTAAAAAGAACTTATTGACTAGAATTATTGAGGCTTGGGCTTGCTTTGTTTTCAAAGGTTACTGCTCAGTATTGCCCGTAAAGAGTAACCACACAAAGATCCAACAAGTGGTTTCCTTGGGGTTACGAGGAAGCATTCCTCCTTGCTACCACCTCAAGTTTCATGCAGTTGATGCACAGCCGCAGACTTCCATCCATGGCGACTTGGGTGCTCAAACAAGTCCGCCTAAAATCATTTCTCTCCCTCAAAAGATTGGCTTCCTCCAGAAGTGGAGGTGGCGCTGGTCTGGAAGTCTACCCGCAGCCATATTGGTTTATTTAGTTTGGCATTACAAATACTGGCTTTAGAAAACCCCCAATTTCTACCCTATGCGGTTACCGTTTTCATTTGGCATATTTTTACCGAATGTCTTTTTCTTGAGCATCACATGTGCCTGGAAGATCGGACGACTTATTCACAGTGCAATAAATTCAGCTACAGCCTTTCAAGCATTCATTTTCAAGTCTCTATGGCGCTATCCTAAAGGCTCGGGGTCAAACATAAACACTAACTCATAGGTGAACTAAACCCACGTTCACATGGTTACTGGGGTCTTCCTTTATGCATCACATTAAGGTGTCAACATAAATCCGAAATCTGAAGCTAAGCCTACTAGTGTAGAAATAAATAAGTAACTAATCAGAATGTCTTAGTTAGCGAAATCCATCTGAATTAAAACAACAAATCATCCAACACACTGCCAGGTCAACCTTGGGTAGCCGCTTGAAGCGTTATGCGAAATAAAAAATGCACCCAATGAGGCACTAGAGTCAGAAAACAAAGTGCCTTAGCAGTAATTTTACTTTGATCTTCTGCGTTTCCTTTGATAAATAAGCGAGTAAAGCAATTAAATGAGTAAGTGTATCTGAATAAAAAGCACTTGTTTAGAATGGTTAAAGAAGGAACCTGATTACTTAGTAACCTTTCAGCTAGCTATTTTGAACAAATTTGGCCTCATTGGCGAAAAATCTTTTCTTATCAAAATTAACACATCATATAACACACCGCGCCATCAAGTTTAATTAACTGCCCAAAGCATTGCACAGTAAGACAAATGGGCACAAAAAGCCTTGTGTTTAGAAAGAACAGTGCTTGATTTTTAGCACTGCATTTGGGTTAGCTAGTGAGTAGGCGGATATAGCGGATAAATACGTAGGCAAAAATTAAGAGCGGGTGCATAGTAATGAAGTACGACAAATGAGTGTTGGTGGTGGGAGAAGATTTTACAATGATAGTCCTGCTAAGCTATGTAATGACAAATTTTCATTATCCTTGACTAAACACCGTGTATTTGCATTACTACGAAGTAGGTTTAGTGCTACAAATTGGATCGAAGAAAATCCTTGAATAGCAAATCTGATGAGCTTTGTTTTGTTTTGATTAGCAGCCTAATTGCGGTAGCCCTTGTGCTCACCTCCTCTTTCCTGCCACCATCTCTGGTGTGAGAGTGCTGATTGCTTTATGACACATTTGCTGTCTCAGTTTTAAGGGGAGTCAATGCAGTCCCAATGAGACTAGAAAAGTTGCTTTTAGCAGCTGCAAGGAAACCTTCACGCGGTCTCAACTGCAGTCTCACCTCTCCCATAAAGTGCCTTTAAAGACACATAATTCGCACATAGACCCCGTCTCCTAGAGCACCTTCGCTGGACTACTGCTTTCTGATAACCACAGTCTAAGGTTCTTGCAATGAGTGAAGAGGGCCAGAGCTTTTAATTAAAGAAATATTTTTTTTTGCATTGTATCTACCTGGGACCTCTTCATCACCTTTTCACTCACTTGTCACCTCGGAGAAAATTACTGAGTAAAAAGAGACCGAGTGTTATTGAATGTAACAAAGGCATGTTCGATCTAGAAGAAGCAGCAGCCGTATTGACAACTACTCGATACGACGATTTCTAATTGAAGAACTTGAGAGGAAGACCTTAGTTCTACTCGAGGTGAATGGGAGGCCCTATGCAGTCCATCTTTCTGTAGATGTCTCCTAGTTCATGATGACCAGTATTAGGACCTATTGAGCTATAGGCACTTGGTCATTTCACTTTACACTTTTAACGGTGTTGCCACGTGATTTGCCCGATTATCATTTAGGTCATTGTTTAAGTAAGTGGCCAACGAATTCTCTTACCAATGCTGTTCCTTACAAAGGAGCAATTGGAACGAAATTAATTATCATTCATATTAAAAAGTGATGGATAATCATTATTCATTTTCGCTCGTCTGTTTGAAAGTTTGATCGCTGCTCCGCCGCCCATCCAGCGTTATCTTTTCACACAAATGAAGTTTGCATATTGATGTGCTGATTGGCCACATATGCGTCTGAGTGGAGTCAACAGCACTCATGCCAATCAAAGCGTCACTGAATACCCTATGTGCCCTTTTAACTTAATATGCATGCATAGTGCAGCAATGCTTTTGTTAATATTTGGCTGTAAGGCATTATGTGCAAATATTAGGCTCCTGGTTATTTTCCTATTCGTCCCATTTATTAGTGTGTGGTAACCTCAAGCTCTCGCCACTTCAGCTAGCGACATGCTTTGGCATTACTTTAAGTCAATTCTGTGGGACATGGCCACTTTCCATCTGCCCCAAGTACTAAGAACAAGCAAACACAGACCCATAAGTTGGAAGAACTAGCCAATTTTTTTCATAGATACTTTGTTACATTTTGCTCGTCAACCTTGAGAACCGCAAACTGATTGCACATGTACATCCGCATTCCTTATGATTTCCTGCACCTAATCACGCCAAGCAGTTCAACTAATTTGCACTATTTCAGCATTGCATCAGAATGCCTGATAAATATCTGTGAAGAGTCCCAAGTTTCACAAGCATCTAAATTTTGTCAGCCTAAAAGATCGTCACTTTCTTTTAGAAAATTTATTAATAAGCGATATTTATAGAAAAATAACCTATCGAATGGCCTTGCAAAAAATAAGTGAGTGGACTCCACCACTTCGCCATGCTAACTTGGCAATTGCATGCCGTTTCTCAACCACTTTTCTCTAAATTTCCTAACCCAACAATTTTGAGGTAGAAACAAGCGCACCACCTTAGATAAAAGCGGAAAGGTCGAATCGTGCCCATCAGTTATTGGTCGACATGAGAAAGTTATTCACCATCAGGTTTTTAGGGGTTATGCCATAAAAGGTCCATTCCGACAGATTAGACCAGTCGATGATATTATTTCCATCGTACCTAATGCACCACAGTCATCAATTCGTTGTTACGGCAGGCAGTGAAGAACCTTGAAAGGAAGTGAGGAATTTAACGACGCAATTCATGTCACTCGACTTATTAACCTTCGGGTGCGTAAGGAGCGCGATATTCACAATACGATGCAGTGTGACGGATTTTAAGTTGACGATTCGATGATTCTTCATGGTACATAGAAAACCCACCGGATAGATTATGCGTTAGGTGTAGTCAAATGCACCTGGTTCAGTTGCACATGCTTTACGCAAGGGACTATAATCATCTTTAATTATGCATATTTTGCGGCATAGTACTTCGTACTGTGTTAAAAACATGTCCTAAAACTTAAGGTTTGGACTATAGGGTAGAAGGACATCAATGCACATTGGTGTTCAGGCTTGATTTTAGAAATGTGTAGATAAAAAGCGATAAAATGAGTCCACTCGAAATTTTTAACACCTTATGGATTCATATACACTCTGTAAAGAAGTCAGTAAGGCAGTAGAAGGAGTAGCTGATGAGGATGCCTATTCGACTGGCTACATTGTTTATGCAGCGATGCATGATACAAATAATGCAGTGCCAAAAAAACCATCTCCAAACTAAGATGGTAATGCAAGGACTTACCATGTCCGGAGCGTCAACATATTTGCTTAATTTTAATTTCGACTTAATTAGTATATCAGTGATTTTGCGCTGTGAGCTATTTCGATTCTGAATTGTAAAGAAAACCTACGACCTTTGGTGATATAGAAATCAAGGAAAGAATGTAAGGTGCAATCAAATTCCGTATGCGGCATGACGAAAAATATTAAAATAATTGATACTGTAACCCGCCATTGTCGAGAGTTGTTTGCATTGACTGATCGTGTGGCAGCGTTGTCGAATTTTAAATAACTTGTGCTTTGGGGATTGGGATGACCTGGCCTTGGTGCTAGCACTTTGGTTTAATTAGTAATGTTTATTCTGAATGCCGCCCTCTCATGATGTCTGCTAAGTTCTCCTTCGTTCAGGAATCGAGTATGGAGTAAATAGTCCTAAAAATATTTGCCCGAGATCAAAAGCATAAATCAGCCAACCAATCCTCAGATAGGCATTGCATTGAGGATACCCCACTTCCAAAAAGTCATGGACAAATTCACTGTGTGAAGTGTCCTTGAGTGGCTAATACATGACTTAGTAAGATAGTGATTGAATATGAGTAGAAAAAGCCATGGATTTGGGGATTCGATTTCGAAATAATTGCTGCTACCTATGGTGGCAGTAAAGCAAATTTATGAATCTTGTAAGCCAATTGACAATAAAATCTTCTGCCAAGCGTTGTAGTTCCGGTTGGTGGAATAAAATGCATTAAGAAGAGGATAAGTGAGGTAACTGCGAATGACATGCCTCAAGTATTTGCAAGTGTTTTGGGGTAATTTATCATCCCGTCATTTTCTAAAGGAGCGTCTGTCAATTTGTTAGTCTCCGTGTGTTCAATACTACTGTTAACAGGCTCTGCCTCTATTCCTCAATGCTTCTAGGCATTGAGTCAAGACTTGGTTGAAATTGCCACTACTTCATGCATCAAATTCACTCACCCTATGCCCAAGAGCCAAACATTCTGTGCTATCACGGAATGAAGTACGTTTCTTGAAATGCCTGACCCTACGCGCAGATTTCAAATATCTGGCATTTTATGTGTGATAAATTTTTTCAGATATACGTTAGCGCCCCTTTGCCATGTTTTAACAACCAAACCGACATTGAACACCTCACAGATGTTGATTCTCAGTAGACCAACATTTTGAGGGTCGCGAAATGTGTGACTAGATTAAAGCTAGTCTGCATTAGTCCAATTTCATCAACAATCTTGAGGAATGCTGGTGACGAAGCTTTTGTGGCAGCTCAATACTTAAATTAATCTGGATCCCTCTTAAGTGGTGCATGCGAAATGCCCATTGTAATTACACAAGCACAACCAAAGTAATGCTCTTCTGTCTTATTAACTTAGCGGCTTTTAGCAGTAAAACGGGAAACACTACTGATGCCAATGCTGCTGCAAGTTGAGAATGCGCACAGAGCATTATGAGTGCCTATGTCATTGGATTGTATTCTTATGTCATACGAAGGAGAGTCAGACAAGTATCGTGAATGCGTGAATCTCAGGCGGACCGAAAGAGAATAAAAGAGGTAACACCAAGGTGGGGTTGATCAAAGGCTCCCCTCCAAGCCACGATGCATTAAACTTCGGCACATCTGGCACGCCATCAGTGTATGCTAGCGTCTTGAGCCAATGGCAGGTTTCAAACCCAATCTTATTTCTCATTATTTATTTTCGTTTACACCCCGCCAATTGCCCGGTTATTTTCTTGCAGTTTAGTCAATCTGAACTGTTCGAAAGAGTTGACAAAGCTCTCTTTGGTGCAACACACGCGCAGTAATCTTGACAGCCAACGCATACACACACCCCCATAGGAGGTGGTACATGCAGTGAAAGTAGGCAGAGATTCGTGCTCTCACTCAGCCCTACTTCACCGATCCACGTGTGGCGATAATGTGCTGTCTCCTCTGGTAAATGCAGCAAATTGAAACCACCGAGGTGCAAATGAGAGGCTAACCCATTCCACCCCACTGGCAGCTGCATGGCCACCAGGCACGTACGCGTTGACTCTACCTCCTCTGCCCACACTTTACGCGGGTCAGGGAAGACAACTGCTCTAAGCACTGCATCTATCACTCATCCAGTTGGGAACCTCGGGCGAACCCAGGAGCTCGATCATAAAACTGCCTAAGTCACAACATTCGACAGTCCAGCTTCCATCTACCTCATTTGTTTTGGGTCAGAGTTTCGCTTGCTAATTTTATTAATGAAACAGAACTGAATAAAATCGCAAAGGAAAGGTAGCTTGTGCGATTTTTCTGCACCAACCACTGCACAGTATTCGCTCAACATTCCTAACACGGGCATTGGTTCAACAATGCGGAAGACTTTCAAGCAAAAGAGGAAAACTTGAGCATTAAAATACGACGGAGGATTTTTGGCAGGCGAAAATGCATTCGTTTTCCAGCATGTAAGTAGCTCCTGGACAGGCAGAGTGTAGAGAGCCTTGTCGGGGCCAGTGAGCATTCTTGGGTTGTCTGCCTCTCTTGGTACCAAGCGAGCATTACTTTTCTCTACTGAGACTTTGGGGAGACCCAATAGGAAAAACTGTCTTTGTAATGGAAGCCACCTGCGGGAAAGGCGACTTCCAAAGTGTTCTACCGAATGAGGGTTGATTACCTGACTCAATGAATACACCACTTGCGCACTTTGCAACGCCTTTGTGCACAGGTGCATACGCGCTGCTGCCTTCGTTCGCACTTGGCAAGGAAGCACGATTTGATAAGTTACTAGGTTTTGGGTTTCTGCACGTTTCTAACATTAGACCAACCTCACCAATAACCACCAACTGAACTCGAGGTCAGCAATCAATATGGTACCGAGAGCCCGCTAATAAATTCTAACGCAACCATCACTGCTCCCTCCCATTCCAGGAATGTTAGACCCATCTTTGATTATCGATTCACTCAACATATTCATTGTATCACATCCACCGATACATTCAATAAACATCTGATAAAGTGCGAGTGATAACACCAATCAGATAGGGAGGCACCATTAAATGCACATTATCCATTCCATCATAGCTATTACGACAAGTAGAAAGGTGGGTAGCTATGTGAGATCTGTCATACAACGATGCGGTCAAGATGCAGAAGGTGAGGGATATCGCCAAGCACAAGCCCTAGGCGCCTTCACTCCTCCCAATTTTATGCGCCTAAAAGCAAAACAGTGTATTATCGATATTATTTAGTCAAATTAATACTCTGCAAAACGAAGCAATATTCCTATACGAAAAAAATTAGAGACACGCACCATCGCGTAGCCAGTTTGGTAGCCACACATATACCACGAGTTGAGGAGTTTGCGAATGGCCTTCTCGTCATTACCATACGTTTCAAGGAGCAAGGTGCGCCAAAACCGCGACAAGACGAGACCACCGCTCCATTCATCTCCCCGCGAACCCATCTTGCTTTGGCCTTTCCTGTTCTTCATATCCGGTTTTCCCGACTGCACGTCTAGCTCAGGCACCGCTCCTGGGAGGCTCCTAAAATGCATACGCATTTCAAGTCTAAAATCAAACTAACACAAAGCGTGCCAAGCAGTGCCACTTCGCCTTGGCGAATTAAGTCACATGATCGCCTTGGGAACACCAGCGAACCAAGCAATCTACCAACACCGAGGGTGCAAGCTTACGCCCACCACCAAACCTTGCTCATTGTTTTGTCTCAAGCGTTACACAAACGTACATTTGCTTCCTTATTTCTCTTCGCATGCGTTTCACATTTCGACCGTAAGTAACCATGTTGGCCTCAGCTGAGTAATAGGGATAAATATTCTCAAAAGGCACATAGCATTCATGGCGTCTGCGATGTAAGAGCCTGACTTTATATATTTGCTCAGTAATGTCCATAGCGACGATCTTTACGAAGTAAAAGTACGTGTCGCCACCCCACTGACAAACGCAAATATCACCAACATTAGGGCTCCTCAGTCGCGCAGCCCTCTGTAACGCAAAAACAGTCTGCATTCAATCAAGCCAAGTGCTGCACAAATTCTTTCTACTTCCCCTACCTTCTTCCCTGGATTTGCGACAGACGAACTCGCCTGTGGCTCTCTAAAACTTAAGAATCATATCATTATTCCACGGTGAATGCGAAAAGGGCAGTACCAAAGAAGAACATACCTTAGGGACGACTTCATTCCTCCAGTGTTGAGCAGCTCCTGAGCAACAAAAGCGTTGTCATCATCCTCCACCCACTTCCAGGACGAAGAATCAACTCGATGTATGCGGTCAAGACGGATGAAATATTGCTCGTCATCATAATAGAGAAATTGTACATCACAATACCCAGTCTCCTCAGTAATGTCAATTATTTTGGCGAAGTACCACTTGTTGTCCTCGCAACATCCACAGACACATATGTCGCCAACCTGCCACTCACGAGGATGGGTATCCGTTCGCTTCCTCCAAAGCTTGAATTCAAAGCAGACTTTTGAAATGCATCAAATAAAGTAGGCAGTGTGGCTTAACAAAACAAGTCAGATTTAATCATCCCGACCAAGAAAAGTAATACAAATACGGCTGCATTGAGCTAACGATTTGAGTCAAAACAGAAGTGAATGTAATGCGGATTATTCCTAAAGTGGTTATGCAGCAGTTTTTGGCCTAAAACCAATGCTTTCTTTGTGTGGGATGTACGATGGAGCTTCAAATGTACTTATCCTGTTTAAATGATGGATGGGTTGAATGCTGAAGAAGAAATGCAGTTTAAAATATGACGTGGGCATTATTCCAAACAACAGGTCGATGAGAGTGAAACGGCTTGCGTACTTTGCTCTTTGCACCAGGACCCGGAATAATGTTTACATCGTATCGAAAGTGCAGTTCCTTTTCAGCAACCGACCTTTCCATCATTTGAATAAAGAAAATGCAATCAAGATTCCATCCCACATCTCCACACGAAGAGCGCGTAGGTTTCAAGCCATGGTAGCCACTACAACCGAAGATTAGAACTGGTAGACAGCTGCTTTAGGAAGCGCATTTATGGCCCTGTCACCCACAATAGACGGCAAATAAAAGGAAGACACCCCTTACGATTCCACTAACTCAGGAGTCAGCTCGTGGTCAACCTCTTTTGACACTGAGTTTGGCTTACCAATTTGCGTGTTGAGGACTGTCAACTTTGATGAAGAGCTGGCATCCGAGGCAATTATTCGCCAGTATCATCGCTAAATACTGAGTCTCTGCAAATCTCGGGATCCGAGGTTTTTTGATAAATTTAATTGTTTGGAGATGCTTCGGAAGGCGGGTGGATGAAATTAAAACGCATCGCTTCTACTCTCCTCTCTTGTTTAGTTTCTTCCAGTGATTGAGTAGCTGAGTGCTATTTGCCCTGATAATGTAATGATCTGCGGCCTCGCTAGAGACTAGTTAAATGAAAAGGTGAGTGGTATGATTTTCGTAGTGCTTACCTTCCTCAATCCTAGATGCAGGTGGCCAGGGGTTCCTTTGATGTTGGGATGATCATCTCTTCTGTGGCTCATGGCCACTCTGTGCTTGAATGCGAAGCAGAGGAAACAAAGTACGGTGTGAAAAGTAAAGTGAAGTGAGACACGAGCTTGAGGGAAGTGATGGTGCTGAGGCGTTGAAGCTGAGGTAAACGTGGTGGAGACTGTTCTGAACAGAGACTTTCGGTGATTAAATGTGATGTGGTCTTGCGGAGCTGCAGCTTTTGTGGGTTTGTGATTTGGGACTTAGGTTTAGCAAACTTACGCATTGTGAGTTAGATTTTTCATATATTGGCATCAAACATGAAGGAAGGCTGCATTAAAGCAATGCATGGGCTTGTATTGAATGGCCTTAACATGGCTGTTACCACAGTGTCCTCAATGGTGGGTGACATCAGCGCGCTGTTAGGATCGTCAACACATGACTTATGCATCGGAGATGGAAAAGATAACTTTGGGTATCGAGGCGTGGGGAAGGATGGGTGATGGAGGCCAGCCAGATCTCTCGACGTTAACATTATTGCTTTGCTGCAACACAAAATAGACGTGTCTTGACCTTGAAAGCGAGCTAAATCGATATGCAGGGTAATACGGCAGGAAAGTTCTGCCTACACAATTACTCATTCATATAACGCTATTTGACCTTGAAACTTGTCCTTACAATGTGTATCTTTGGTTTCACAATGCTGTAGATTGCCACGTTTTTGATCTAGATCTATTTGTATGTCATACAGTGACGACATTTACACTTAAATATGAACTTCACTAACGACTTGAGCCCTAAAATCGGTACTGGTACTGCTGTGGGGAGGCAGATGCATGGCACTACTGGATAGAATTGTCTAGTTGGCTAACGCATCATCCATTAACGGTGATGGATATCTACCTGCTTGGAGCCACCACCGGATTCGTGGTAGTCCTCCTAGCCTAGCGAGTTGCGTTCGGCAAGCATGCTTCTCGTCAATAAACCGGCATTACACCTCTCCGATATGGAAGTGAAACCTCTAAACAAGCATCAATCTTACCACTGCTCACCTATGTTGATTCTTTTCTGTCACGGAGGAGGAAAGGAGGCGAAGGAGACGAGGCCAATGCACCACGTGTTGTCTAGAGTGGTGTTGTTTCACTGCGCTTCATTGGACTCAGTTCCAGTTTCGTTAGTTGTGGTAGGACCAAAGTTGGGTGAGTGGTGTGCCACGAACGCTCATTGACATATTGAGGGGGCCGCGCTTGCTATTAGGTGTGTCTAAATGAACGTCGACTATTCTAGTAGGCGAAGTAATGACGAGTCGATAACGTAGGGCCGTGGCGCAATGAAAATAGAGGAGACACATCTGACGCTATGGAGAAGTGTCAAAAAAGGGGAGCTTTGTCAAGAGCGCACTCCTCTCGAAGATCACTCGACTATTTTACTTAAAAAAATTGTGCGACTTTAGTGCTAGAATAAAGTTTGTCTGTGTATGAAGGAAGGGAATGATAGCGGAGCGTGAGGACCTGGGTCGGCAGTCCAACCGGACTCTTCCCGACCAACAGTCTACGTCAGCTTCATTTCCATGCACTATCTAAGCACCTGTCCAGCAGATACATTTGACTGGGCTTTTAACATCTATCCCCTCCGTCGCACTATCTCTGTCCCATCCCACTGCTTTCCTGCATTGCATTAAAAATATTCTGCGCTAAATTGATACGTTTGCTGTTTGTTTAGTCCTCAGTCGCATCTACATTCACTTGGATGGTTATTGTACCTTCGTCGAGTGAAGTGGCCTCTAGGCCATGCTAGTAACTGAAAAGTACAGTGCAGAGTTCACCGAAATGTAGCAGGCCAAAACAGCAAGCACATTGTTTACTTTTTGGGTTAGTGATAAGGTACGATATCTTTCAAGCGTAGAGAGTTGAAAAGTAAATGGTGGTTAAAAGCTTTAACACCACAGTGCCGATTACATTACTTCCAGATGTAGCTGAGCAAATTTCTGGAGAAAAAACTTTGCCAAAATAATATGCCTTAAGCACAATCGCGGTTCAATCATCAGATGTTGAATGGTGAATATGTAATGTCGATCGCTTGCCTTTCAGACGCCAGTTATCCACAAACATAGACCAATACAATCCATTTATTCTCGTCGACTAGCCAGTAATGACGTAGTAGCTGTATTATTACCGTTAGGCCGGCAAAACACGCCCACGTGGTAAGTGTAGCGATTAACTGTGCAAATTGGAATCTCTGTAGAGATTTGACTGCAAGCATCATTGAGCCTACAGCAGTCAAAAGGCGGATTAGATTACCTTCGGAAGATCTATAAAACGAGATTAAAATGAGGGCACAGCATACTGATGTAGGACTTTCATTTATTTTTAGTCTTCAAGTGAACGGAGTATAACGGAACTCATGACCGGAGGGATGAACAAAATCCACTAAATTAATTCTACTCTGGAATAGGTATTTTACAAATAGGTTGAGCTCAGTTATAAAAAATTTGCCATTTGTAGAACAATCGCCCCACCCATCCTCCATAGGGTATCATGTTGCGAATTTGAAGCTTAAATGGGTTAAAATTTACGGTGAAAATTGAGGAGGCAAAGTGAAGTCGGTCATTTACTGATGGTTCTAAAAATTCTGCGTTTAGAGCCTCAGACGCAATCTTACACATCCCTTTTACCCTATGAGCATGCCCTCAGGTCACTTGGCACGAAGACTTGTCAGGATGGATCTGCAATGATTAGAAATATTTTTGTTGAAATTTGGTTCATGTATTCTATGTTTTAGTCTCACGTATTTGCACTGGTAATAGAGCAGGTCCAGCACTACATTTTTAGCGGTGAGCCTAGTAACAAACTAGGAGAAAATGGAAGAACAAGTTGCAATGAGTAATGGCCCAAGTTGCGTATTTTAAATAATTTTTTGAAGCGCCGCTTCTTTAGTAGAACCAATGTGCCCCTCTCAAATTCACTTCCACCGTATTTTGCTCAAGTCGCAACTGCAAAATTCTGGTTTACAATGGAGTGAAATCCGGAATAGCTTCCTCCGAATTCATCGTAAAGTGTTAAGTATAGCAGGGTGGTGAATTGCTGACGGAGAATCAAACAGCTTCAAGCACTGTGAAATTCAAAAGTCATTGACTTTTACGGTTATTCCGTGTAGCAGAAAGTGATTCGCTTTTGATGACATCCACCACTAATGGTACCATGAGAAGTAGTCATTCTAGTCTCTAGTAGACCACTGCAATCACCTCTTCAATCGTATGGTGACTAGAAGTTCAACAAACGACTCTTGCATAAAATCTAACCCGCTATCTGTTTTGTTCGCTAAAATATAGGTGCCAAAGTACACCAAGCACCCTCATATCGGGAGTAGTCGCAATGACTTGCTTTATGCTTGAGATTGGTAAGCTAAACAGCGTTGCGGAATCCGTCGATGACACCACGAAAGGGAATTGCATAATGTGAGAAGATTTCACCAGGAAGTAGCGCGAGAATGTGATCACGATGGTAAAAAGGCATCACGATGTCAGAAATTATCAATGGAGTACGAAACTATAAAAGTGCTTCATTTTGACTGAACGAAGTGGTGGAAGAATCCGCATCACCTGATCAGTTATATTGTTCAATCTCAACTGCTGGAGGCTGTAACTGTGTCAGTTCAGAAACAAACTACTTCAAGTGCATAAGTACCAGCTTTATTACTGTTAATGCCAGCACAGTCTCCAACGCAACATAATTTACTTGCATTCTTACACACATCGTTGCAGTGAATTCGCCTGACCATGGCAGTGTGAATACTTAATTCGAGCCCTGTTCCCATACACAGTCCCAATTATGAGTTTTGAAAATGGGAATTTACCTTGTAAGATGGGCAGATGCTGTGTGTGATTCATCAACTATGTTGTTGAGAGCCCTTGCGACTGACACACTAGAATCTCTAGTTGAGGTTAACTTCTAATCCCAAAATCCACTTCCACACTCTTGTCTAAAATCAAGTGCTTCCTTTCACATCGTGACCATGATTGCGCTGCCTGCAATCTTTGCGTGTGGTTGCATAGCAGAATTGGGTGCTGTGTGCAAGGCCATGTGGCCATTCACACGCATTGGTGACGCTAAGGTCAATCATTTCCACAAGACGATGACTCACCGGCGCCCTAATCAAGCACGTGCATAGCGCAGCAGAGACAATGGCGCCATTTTGTTGCATTTTGGCTCTATGAGAGATTCCTTTGCATGCACTCTTTAGGAAATAGGTAAGAAATCCTGTCCTCTACTCCTCATATTCTGCTGCTAAACACTACATTTTTCTTGGAGCATGTTATTTTGCAGAACCCAAGGAGGCGTGTGTGTAACAGCTTTCATCCACGCTCGATTGTGGAGCACCAGTTACTCTAGTAGAGTCCTACCATAACTGAATGCGTTGCATTACAGACATTCCTGGCGTAAACCAGAACAACTCGGGGCTGTATTGGAAGATGAAATTTAGGTTACACGTTTCGCGTTGGTAACCTCCGCGACCACACACCACTCACGACAACTAACAGACCCAGATGCTGATGTGGTCTATGCTAAAAGTTACTCAAAATGCTGTTTTCTCCTTACACTTTTTCGATTAACTTCGATCAACTCCTACAGATTTTGGGGGATAGTCTCGTTTATTTCCTGGTCCACTGTCACCCACTCATATTCGGATGATAGAATTTAGATTACTGCAACTGAAGTCGAATGGTAAAAGCAAAAGTTACCCATTTTTCTTAGCAAAATGCCCCTCAGATATTGCGTACGCCAGATTTCGCGCGTATGGAATTGTGAAATTACGCTTCATCCTAGTGAGGTGTGGTTATCTGGTTCTCTTCACTCCCCAATTAGAGTCGACTGCTCAGACTTTGAACAAGCAGGCGTTTACTTGATTGCAAACCTGCAGGCTGGACCAACCTGTCACCCAGACCGTATGGTTAGAAAATCCATTGAGATAGGAGACGACCTAGCAAAATCGCCAGTTCGAGACGATTCAACTAATAATGGAATGCATGCTAACTGGTCAGAGTGCTAACCTGCCAACTAACCACCTAGCCAGCCATTTAGATGAATGATTATGATTAAACTGATGCCAAATGACACGTAAAACAAGCAATTTTCTCTGCCAGGAGCGAGAGGTAGGCTACGTCCCTAGTGGTAATGACAAATAGATAACGAGTTTTGAGAATGGATAAGATTTAAGTCACTTACTCATATAAGCACAAAGTGACAAGAATTGACAATCCAGGGTGCAAATTTCGGGCAATATGGCCACCTCTGTGACCCTGACCAAAACCGGTAGTTTAAACAAACAAAGTATTACATTGCCCCTCTCCTCTTTCGAGCGTCATCTCTGACGCGATCCTTGGTAGACATTCCGCGTCAGCCACCACAACGTAGTCAGTGCTGCAAAAAGCATCCACGAGCCAACCATGCCAGTAACCGACATTCGACGCAATTGAGGCGACGCTTGACACCAACGTCAATAATCCCTCTTGGCAGTACATTAGACTTCGAGTTTCGTTTGGCTTAGGAACAATGTTCAGAATAAGTGGTTCTGCCGACCATCAGTGTGTCCATAGGGAGGCGATAGTACGCCGATCTCCTTAAGCAGGTACATTAGGGGCAATCTTCGGAACGAAACTTTCCAGGTGGTCCATGGCTAGTATCGCTTCAGTCGTTGATAGCTTTCTTGTAGAACACGGAGATGGGTTAGGTGCCAGAGGTGGACGTCATTCTTGGCCCCTCCGTAGCACATGGACTTCTTTCGCACTGCTACAATATGTTACAGGCGGTAGAGATCGGAATAAAACTCATATAGAGTCGGCTTGCTTTCCGCTGCCACCAATATAGCGTCCCGAGGCTCCCTCAAAGGCAAAAGAAGGCAGAATACTAGGATAGAATATACATATTTAATGGGCAGAGGAAAACAAGTTGTTGGCATGGCTCCTAGGCAAGCCTATGCAGCTGGGGCAATATGGCCACCTCTGTAACCCTGATCGAAACTGGTAGCTCAAAAAAACCAAAGTACTGCATTTGTGTGAATAGAAACGCATCTGGCGATTTCGCAAGGAATCGGTGTTTCCTTCATATATAGTGTAGCTTGGGATAAAAAAAGTTTAAGCCGCAAAAGCACAAGAACAATCGCATCACCTATTTGCTATCCCGTGTCATAGGAAATTTTTTAGGTAAATGAGAACTTTAATTTACGAACACGTAGCCAGTGTAGATTGTGGTTTCTCGCAACATTTTTCACTTTGTTCTTTTGTATGACCTGCTATTGTTGTGAATAAAAAGTTCGTACGCGTTTTGGTGACATATGCGGAAAATAATATGTGAGTATGTTTAAGTATGCGTTTAATCAAGAATTCATTGCACAAACAATCGACTTAAGTGTTCGACGAGAAGAAGATCAGTTTCTTCGATGCGTTAGAGTGAAGTAGGCTTTATTTGCTTGGATAAATACACACAGTTCATCATGCAGCTTAATTCTTTCATTTCCTCCTTGCTTAACTGTGCTAAAATGATAAGATCTTTAGCAAATAAGATCTAGTAGAGGCCTAACTCCTCTTAACCCTTTTAGGAAGCAAAACCAAGTTGCGACACATGACATGATTTTTAATTTTTTAAACGAAATGTGCGTTAGAATTGCTGCATAGCACAATGGCGCATTATGGAAATGTATTTATGCTTGGCTCGATTGTCTACATATGCACCTCACACCACCAAAAACACAAAGTGATTCAAGTGGTATGAAGTACAGTCACTGGTGCGATTATGCATGCCAATGTTTTAGAGCTTTATACCTTCGGTGATTTTAAATTAGGCAACCTTTTTACAGTCTGTCTTACACCGGCGCAAGTGTGTGAAAATTCGGAGCAAAACAGGGGATTGAGACTACAAACAAACCTCTAGACCCTAGCTGGCTGCAGGCAATGGAAGGGGTAGCGCTACTTTCTATAATACCTAGCCATCCTTATTGCTTTGGCAAGTCTTTAACAGTGAGTTTAGGAAACGTTCAAAACGTAGAAGATGGGGAGGTAGAGGAGAGTAGGACAGTGAAATCTAATGTAGAATTTTAAAGGGGAATTACAAATAATGACAGAAGGGGTAAAAACAAAAAAAATGTAGGAAGTTACGGTTAACTGAGGACGTTAAGTAATGATGACACAGCCCTAAACGTAGCATAAGACAAGGCCGTGTAATGGCGTTTAGAGTAATAGAGAGCAAAAGGGGTAAGTTAAAAAGAGAGGGAGGAGGATAAATGAGTAATTAACTATCTGTGTTTGCAGGACGTTGTGCCAAATGCATTTAAACATGGTTCCATTTGCAAAGGCATAAAAGGCATTTTCTTAAGCATCGCCTCAGAAAATAGACGAATCACAACAAATACTGGTCAGTGTGCGCTTTTCGCTCTCAGTGGTTTGGTTTGGCAGATCGCGCTGAAAGGTACCAAGGCTGCGGTTTCGGACATCAACACCACACATAAACGAGATTGCGAACACGCCTCCAATCCTTAATTATCTTCCACTTTAGAGTTTATGGAAGCACTCGTTTTGTTGTGACTTGTCCAAGCTCTTCACTCCTTCGTTCTCTTTTCAGATCACCTTTAGCACAGTTTTATTCACTACTGCTCACCACATGTCCAACGCCGAGCAGTTAACGAAACAGTCCTTAGCGTGAAGACAGACGACCTGCCACGTATATGGAGCCTAAGCTGCAGGTGAGAAGTTGTTACTGGTAATTTAGCCGAAAACAAGGTAACCATCAGCATATAGCTTTTAATGTTACTTGTACTAAAGAGCAGAGAGACAACTTTGAGTTATGCGAATCGTGAAACATGCGTTGATTGTAAAAATGGTCGCGTGCTTAAATTGATATGCTCTTTACCTGCCATAGTTCGCACACGAACTTTCTGTCATCCACAGGCAGCTGATTTTCAAATTGCGATCCAGTAAATACACACTGCGTTGAGATTCTAGCCATTCATGCTCTCGTGTTTCAGCTTTCAGTCAAGATGTGGATCTTTATTTATTTTCTTGTTATTCTTTTGGTAGTCATTCTAACAACCATCTTATTCAGAAGTTTGACCGGATTCTTCTTTGGCAATCGTTGTACAGTGTTCTCACTTATTTAAATGGTGTATTTTAACAAGTCGAACGTTTAGATTGCCAAAAGCGAAGATACTGCGAAGGACTTTCAATCCACCATTGTCCAGGACGGATGAAAACTGTACAAATATCTGGAGTGGCTTGTAAAAATCGCGCAAGCACGGGTGAGCAAATTTCCTTCTCAACTACCATCACATTCCTTGCTTTCAACCTTCCGGTTGCCTCAAATTGCATTAACGCCTACACATGAGCAGGCGATCTTCATGCCCCTTGATAGCATCTTATGCATCCATCTTTCACAGCTTTTTCTTATACGTCACTGAGTTCTAGGCATTGCCCACCAGACTAGATGACAAATTTTCTTGCAAAGACAGCTAGCTAGTGGACAACTTCAAGTATGCACTTGTTTTCTTGCATCTTTCTACAGTGAATCAGGCTCGCGCTAGCAATGTTGGACGTGAAACCTCTCCTCATTTATCGGTAAGTTACACTTACAAATCTTTATCATCTTTTTAACTCCTACTTAATCTCATTCAGTAACTTCTATCATCACTTTTGATTTTTAGACTTTTAAGATCAAAAAAATCTTTGAAGATGTTATCCTTTTATTGATCTTGTACTGCTTCAAAAATTTCCAACTCAGACAAGGTCCTAACATCTATTCTTGTGGTTGTGGCAATTGCGATCAGAAATGGAAAGGATGCCGTAGGAGAGAAGAACCCGTTAGGATTCTGTTGCAATGACTTCTCAAGAATTCACACGATGAATGTCAGATCCTTTAAAGGAACAATGAATGAATGGAATCTTGATTGATGAATCAGAGACGAAGGGTCAATCCGCAGTAAATGTGGTTACATCAGACTTAACCCGCACATTGTGACTTTGATAAGCATTTAATTAGAAAATAAGGTCGTGCATGTCAAGATCGAATCCAGTTGTGCGCGCAGCTGGTTTCTTAGGTACTTGCTTAGCGTTGTTGAGGTGATTTGTTTGACAGTTCCATACCGCACAGCACCATCTTATTGCATCTAACTGTGAGGCCTCTCTATCGCCTCCTCATCAACACTGCTGCAATCAGTGCTATTGTCGGGAGGATACTAGTCAAAGATTGCTGTGTCGATTCAAACTAGGCGGTACAATGCCTCTTTATAATCCCTCTATTGAGCTAATTGCTCACGTTAGGCAGCCCTAATGTATAATTGCAACTATTAAAATCAGCGTTTAGTAAAAATTTCACCTTTAATCATCAACAGCGTCAAAATTTTTTAAAGGTACTGTAAATTTACCCTTTTTTTGATTTTGCATTAGTTATTCTTTGAAGTGAATCTAGATTATTTTCGCACGGTTAGTTTTGATTTGTTTGTCGGCATTACGATGCCCTCTTGGATCTCAGTGAATGCCACTTTCGAAAGGCATGTACTCGTTTCAGCTTATGCTGACATATGGAGCGATCTATGAAATCGTTGTTTTATGGGGTTTGGTATCGAGATCTTTTATGCGGATGATGACGATTACGGGTAGAAAAGGATAAGTGGGAGGAGGAGTTGAGCATTCTCGTACATTTTGCGCCTGACAATGTGCCTGGGCGTGCAGGTTTGGCTGTGTATGCGAAGGTGGTTTACGCTGTGGGAGCGATGGCGGCTTTTCCAGCAGTTATGTGATGTGTGCGCAAGTAAATTCTACGTACGAAAGTTAGTGCGGTTATGATGGTGATGACATTGGAGGCCCATGCTACGGAAGAGTGGTGTCAGTGAGTGGATGGCGTTCCTGGGCGTCTAAGCTCTGTAGCAGCAGCAGCAGCCCCTCTTTGCAGAAGCAGGCAATGAAGGGATAGGAGCCACTGGGTACAGTTTCATCCACTCAGTAGTGAAAAGCTTTGCATTCGCCGCTCCTTGGCAATGCTGTGTGATCGATTGGTGAGGAACAGGACGATAGTAGTTCACGACTTTAGAACTGAGCGGACTTAATAAGGGTTGGATAGTACTATCGTCTATTTCATAAGAGCTTTTAAATGCAAGCATAATTCAAAATACTCACTAAACGTGCCTCGTCACCGCCACAAACTTTCATCATTAATCTCTTGGCATGCTCAACAAGACCAGTGGAAAGTGCAACCTGATTAAATCCGTAGACCGACCGACACAAAAGACTTACTAATTAACTAACATTTCCTTCCCTCCAACCACCGTTTACGCAAATCTAGCTAGTGGTTACCCATGGGATCCGCTTAATGTGCCACATTTGCCATTGCATTTCAGTAGGCGTAGTACACAATTGCGAAAATAAGGCCGTTACCGGGTTGATTTTGCAAGTTCGAATAAACCATAACTAGCTTTTTTGTTGAAAATCGAAGCCATTTCAACAAGTATCAAGCATTAAGCAAAAATTGTCTCAGCAGTTGCAAACGCGCGATAAATAAGCATCTTGAAGACCTTTAAGTGACATCGTTGGCATAAGAAACGTCCCTACTATCCACCTTTACCGACATCATCAAGTTAAATGCTGCGAACTGACTGCATTGATCATATAAAAATTATCCAGGAATTACAAGAATTCTACAAGAATTACATACAAATATAAAGAGGTCATACATGTTTTGAAGGTTGCAAAGACGGTAGGACTATTAATTCAGTTTGGTGAGCCAAATGCTTATTTGAGTTTTATTAAGTTGTCAGACATGGCTTGTGCAGGCCACACGTAGATTGTCTTTGTAGACAACCATACCAGGAGCACAGATTACCTCCTCTCGGCACAAAAGACACCTTTTGAATAATCTTGAAAACCCCACAAAGTGCCATTTTATAATTCGACTATCAATAAAGCATTAGTGTTGCTATGCTTTTGGGCTTCTTAAGGGGCAACCACCACATGTGCTAAGTATTGTGATACAATAGCAACGATCACATGAAATTCGCATTAGCAAAAGATTTTTCTTCAAAAGTGACTTGTCAAATTAAGAGCCAGTCAGTTGGATTGTCAAGCTTAGTCAATTCTGGCGTTGAAATTTTTCAAGCGCTGAAGTAAGATTCCAGTAAAGTAGTGCAATTAATTATGCAGCGAGGTCCTGCACATTCACAACAAAGGGAATATTATCTAATCTGGTCTTACACAGTGGTGCAACAGAACATGCTGAAGTGAATTTAGTTACGAGGTGGACGAAAATCTCTCGTGTCCAATTTTAAGGTGGTGTCGTTAATCCCAACCTACCTGGCTCTTTCTGTTCAAGTGCCGTTCATTGGACTGCGTGTGCGGGTTCCATGTGTACAGTCACATCGTCTCAATTTCAGCCTGCAACCAAAAGCTTATTTAATTCATCCAATTGGCACGACATATTGCCTTCCGCAGGAATTTCATATTTGTAGCCTCTTCTTCTTTCAACCGATTATGCCCGCATTAGGTAATAAAATTAAGTTCACACATATCTTTATTTATTCCCACCAACGCAAATGATTTTATGGCTATCTATTCTTGTTGGTCATCGAGAGGGATGCTTATTCCTGTCCCGAGTTCGGCCAATGCTTTCTAACATTGCATAGCTATACCAATGGAATTCGTCGACCAGACCCGAAACCGACAAACAAACAAGCAAAGAATTACACTGGCGTCTTAACAAATACTGACCTCCTCTCATTATGCCACAGAACGTGACTTGGTTAGATGCAACAATCAATGCATTCGAATGCATCGATTACGAGGACTCCACGTTTTACCTACCAAATTATCATCTCCATTTACGCAGGAGTCGCATCCTACCTTTAGACCAGGTATTAGGTCACGGAGGTGCCAATTAACACATGTTTGCAGGTCTTGTGTACAAATAATGTTAATGTTCAGCATGACATGAACATCACGGTGGTTGTAGGCACAAAGCATCAGCTTCATTATTTATAGCAACTAATTTCTAATTTTAATGTTCCACTTTAAATGATCCACATGTGCTAGACATACATCACTGTCCGCAGCACTACGCAGATGCGCTGTGACTCAAACTCGTTTGCCGTACAAGTGATCGAAGGCATGGAATTGAGGCACTTTTTCAAGCTCTCCTTAAAAAAGTTTTAAAAGAGTGACTTGCGGTACACAGTTATTAGTCGAATGGCTTCTCAGTGAGTTCTAAAGAACAGAGAATCTACCTCCTTGATCAACGTTGAAAATAAGCGGTTGAAAGATCTAGTTACAATGCAGTCACCAAGGCTCAGTCTATTTCTATCTGCATTAACCAAAACATTTGTAGACTTAAATAAGAGTTAGATCCTGCCTTGGCAGTGTTTGGATGTAAACCATTGCCTTCATAATAAGGATCAAGCTACTGTCTCAGATCCACAGACATTTACGCTGCAAATTCAAGTCAAATGGGTTCTTTCAGAAGTGTATTCTTCATCTGAACCTACTGAAGAAAACACCCTCACCTGACCATTCTAGATCAACCCAAAATTGGCATTAAGCTGTCCCGATTTCCGATGACTCAATTTGCAATCAAAGGCATTTACTTCTAGAGCGATGTAAAAACCACCGCCTTGCCAAACCCCTGGCAACCTCATTTAGTATGCAAAGAGAGCGACAACGTAGTCTGACAGCTCGAAATTTGTGATTA
Organism: Taenia hydatigena; assembly: GCA_036345935.2. NCBI lineage: Eukaryota > Metazoa > Platyhelminthes > Cestoda > Cyclophyllidea > Taeniidae > Taenia > Taenia hydatigena. Next base: position 208,659 of record JADWOT020000420.1, read on the forward strand.
GTCCATGGCAAGTCGTCATTTTGCCCCTGTTTGATCATTACTAGTCCCCAATAGATTAGCCCTTTGATGGATTCGAAACAAAATTTCCACATAAATCATAATAGTAATGCGAATAACATTTAAAATGAACTAATCAACTATTCAAACTAGAATGGAAAATCAATGCCTACTGGCGTTAATTAAGCACTTTGTGCGAGGTGATCCTTTTCCTCCTCCCCTTCTCTGCACCTAGCCCAGTGCAAGAAGCTCGATTGCTCTGAGACGTCTTTATTGTCTTTGACAAAGCAGTGGACCAACAGCATATTACCATTGGGTTGCAGTAGAACCACCGTCAGCGTCATGAAATCAAGCTGCCACCTTAGGACGATGCTTGACTTGCATTTCCGCCCTTGTCTTAAAGATACAACTTATTGAGCTGCAGAGAAGTAAGAATGGGATTATGAAGCCAAAGCAGTGAGAAAGGGAATGAAGGCTCATGCATTCCATTATTTTAATGACTCGTTCGAGGACTGTTTCATTTCTTCTGCCTTAATCTATCCACTCCTCCGCGCATTAGATCGCGCATTCCAGTCGAATGTAAATGGCAGTTAGGCTTGCATCTACGAACCCTCTGAGTCACGTGGAATATCGGTGAATAGAGAAGCTAGTAGCAAAACACCGAAATGTCACCTAGATTACGCAAATGCGGCCGCTGCAATAAGGGTTGAATCTCGCCATTAAATTTTGCAATGCATCCCAATTACCGAGTGACTAACAAATTGCATCTTTGATGCATTGTGGCAGCGCAATCTCAAGGGCAAAAATAAGATAAGTTTATCTGCTTCAGAGCTCTTTTGCGAGTCAAATACCTTTTCATAAAAGACCTTTGAATCGGTAAAAGGCAGAGAGGTTGGTCGTAGTCTTGGACTAAAGACCATAAGTGTCAATGAGAAGCCTGCAGTGGATTAAAACAAGCTTAATGCTTGAGTAAGTCTAGTGAACACAGTTGCCATCTTATAGCGTCTAAGTATCTTTAACGTCAAAACTGGTTGCAAACATGTGCATCGACTTGACGCTTAAAGGTTGTTGAGAAGTTTTTGGACATCTCCGTATTCCTACATGCGCATTAGAACGAGCCATCCATAAAACCATCCATCCATCCACACTAAGCCAGATAAAAGTGATACACTCGTAATCAAACTTTATCAAACGGATCTTGGTGAAATTAAACATTTAATATTGCGGACATGACCCCCTTGCTATGCATGTACCATCGTCATTCAGACACTTAGACACGTCACAATCCTTCACTTAGTACTTACTCGACAATACGTGTTCACGTGAGTCTTGACAACCCATTCGATGTAAAGGTGGACGAGGCGAAAACTGACAGAAAACACCCTTGCTTACACAGCTGTCTAAGTCCAACCACAGTTCTCAATAGCCTACTACATAAACCTTTTCATAATACGATAAGCTTTACTTCCTGTCAACATTCCAAACGCAACAGTGCATGGGATGTAAATCATCTACGAACGCAAAAGCCACGAAATTCCGTTAATTGTAATCTGCCAACTTGTCAGTTAAGCAAAACTCTGCTCTCCATAGCAGATATTTTCGAACATCAGGTACGTTTTCAATTGCTCCCATTTCATTCTACATTATGGCGACGAATTATCAACGTTCGAACTGTCTTTACAGCTCGTGCACTTCTATTCTTAAGGCAAGCACATCTCCCTCTTCTCCACCTCGCACATCACTATCTTCAAGACCCCCACCTTCTCATCACCTCCTTCGCCTTGCTCTTCCCACCACACACCGAGCACACACTATCGCCTCATAGCAACATTCATCAACATTTGTGTTTGTGTGCATTTATTCTGCCAAAAAGTTGGTGGGAAATAAAGAAAACATACCCCACAGGTGGCAGAGCGCAAAAGGTGGAAAGGTGGAGAAGGGTGGTGAGTGTGTTTGAAGAGATGGTGATCGATTTGCAGTAGAAAATCTTGGCTACAACCAGTACAGATGGCAGAAGGTTAGTCCTTATAAAATACAAAGGCTGGCACAGTTATCGTTCTGCGATTTTTCAGTGTAGGCCTTTTTGCTTTTTGACGCATTGGCCGCAGATACAAGTATATCTTTCAGAGCAATTGCCACAGCTGGGTCCAGCCTCATATGGCCGCTGTCCTCTGTGGTTCCTTCTAGAGGAATGCGCACATAAGAGTATATCGGTGGGCTTCGCATCAGTCACATCATCAGACGGAACTAAACTTACCCAGGCCTGTGATTCCACGCAATCAATCATTGTGGATTCTGTAAACTAGGTATAATGCCATTACATTGCTGTATTGCACAGCCCACCTCATTTGTGGTTATCCATACCATCTGTCTAGTAGAGAGAATGGCGCGACAATACGTACCATCTCGTACTAAACCATCCAAAATCACACCATCACGCACACGATTCCACTCGTATACACCTCTTCTACCCAAATAACCTTTCAGGAAGACACTCAGTAATGAGGATTGAGTGGCTTCGTTGTGTGGATAGGATTGCATCCACACCGCATACAATGAATGACTCACAAACACACAATTTTCTCACCTGCGAATAGTGACCACAAACCTCTGTGCAAGAGTTGTTGTAATAATTGTAGTGGTTGACTTTTTCCTTCCAGGCACAGACGCCTTCAGTAATAGACGGCCTTATGCCACTGATGACGATGGTATTTTGCGTAACACCACGGTGGGCCAAAGAAATGGGAGGTTTGAAGCTACACTACCTGAGCCAAGTATCTGCCAGATGCTCCAGATCTTCAGAGTACTTCTAAACATGGGTAGTTGCCAAGATCAATTTCACGTGAAAGAGATCATGGTGTCAACACATGTCAAGTCAACCACGAAGGTGTTAGGAAGGAAATTACCAATAATCGCATATTGCTGGCAGTAGGGTTCATATGTTCGCGAACTTCCTAATGAAGAAGTTATATTCGCTCCGCTTTTATGGGTGGCTCACACATTACCATGGCGATGACAGTGATCAGGCTGGAGAACAACTTCACAAAGAGACCTAACACAGCAAAAAGTGTGCAGAGCAACAGTCGAGGATGATGATGGTGAGAGGTACTAAGTATTTGACAACTCACCACTCCGTGTGTATATCATCGTGACAATGAGACTAGGAGAGCGAGATAATCTCATCACATCATCACTGACTAATAGGCTGACATTAGGCTTGATTATCACCAGTCGATAACTACTTTATAACCGAACAGAGAAGCACATTAGAAACAAGAAAGAGAGTGCTTCAATGCCAGACACTCATGCACGGCCGACTTGCATTGACTGTGCAGACTTCCAGTAATAGAGTTCTGATTCATAAAGCTGCAAGGATCTCGACAACCTCCCATGTCAATGCGCATGGCCATAGGCATTGGAAACTTAAAGCATGTTGTTATGCTGACTTTGTCAGACGATGACAAATGCAATGGAAACGCAACGCCGACACCTTGATGTAACACTAATGCTGAAATGCATACAAGCGGCTAATGAATGCCCTTAAAAACAGTCGCATGCAAAAGATAGGAATGAGTTCGCTTTGATTTCTGACTCGTAACAACTATAGCAAGTAAATCAGGGCAATTTGTTACACTGCATTACCAAAGAATAAGGAATACTTATCATCAATAAGAAAGGCCTCACGCATTTATGGAAGAAGACTAACTTAGAATAAACTGGCTAAATAAATGTCGTCAGCACTCCAAACCTCCCGTGTATTCACTAAAATACTGAAGGGAAGAATGAGCACTTTGGTACAGTTGCCGTCGCAATTGAGGGGTAAGTGGCATGAGAATAGATACCGAATGGGCAGAATACGCATCAAGCACTGAAGCAGAAAGTAGGGCGAAGGATGATTCAAGAACTAGAGGTGGATAGGTTCTGCGAAACTCAAGTAACTCCGCCACATACTTGCCTCTGGATTTAGCCCATCTATTTCTTTAAAGAGAAAAAATCACAAAGGAAGAGAGTGTGGCAATGATATGAGCCTTAGTACAACCAACCGCATCGAATGAAAAAGAAACAGAGTAAAGATGAATCGCACAGAGGATTGATTGACGGAGGCAATGAGGGCATGGTCAAAGTATGGCTCGAGGTATTATAACGGTCAGCAGGATTTTTCCTTTGCGTTTGATGGTTCGGTTTTCCACGACCGCGGTATGAGACTTTGGCCAAGTCCTTTAATTTCTCCCATGCTCACAAAACGTGTCCTTTCCAACATTACGCTTTAAAATGTCCAAGCCAACTTCCAAAAGCGTGTCATAGTCTACAGGCATTGAGAGAGCTTTATTATGCGTACAAAAGGCTCGATGGTAAGCCGTTAATAAAGTAACCAGGAATCGAACTAGATGGTGTCCACAAAATGCATCAACCGTTGCCGTAAACAGCCTATTCCTATGCAGCGGGTTCGTGAGGCAAAATCCTCTATGCTACTCTTAGCGAGGTTGTTTCATCCAACATCCACAAAGGCGCGCAGCTTTGAATGTTCCAAAAGAATGCATTTTTGTGAAGGGGCTTTTTGGAAACAGAGTAATACGACCCCAATTGTAGCATCGCACATTAAAATGCGTGGAATTATGAGCGACATCAACAAACATACCCGCCTCCTTCTAGAAGCTAAAAAATGACTCACTTTGAAGAAATAAAAGCGTTCACCCGAGATATATGTGGAGTCTTAAACAGAAATTGATCAATTCACTGTAATGAACTGCGGAAGTGTACTTGTTAGGTCGAGTTTGTAAATGACAGGATTCGTTGCAACATTGACATGTAAATAATTTACTTATAAAAATCAGATAAGCAAAAAAGGGTACTACCGAATGATGATGAATAAGTTTATACATTTCGCCTTTCTGCTGCTATAGTTGGCTCGAAAACCGCTTTACGAGTGTGCAATTGAAGATGGGCGATGAGTAGCGGACTGCTCTAAAAGTTGGAAAAAGATCACTCTCGAATGGGAACGGCTCTTTTACAACGCCAGTAATAAGGATGATGGTTGATAAGACCTGTATTAATACGTCACTCTACAAACCTTGCTCGAATCCTTTTGTTGACACTCCAATCATCACAAAAATTCATGTGTGCCTCCCACACAAAATGGTTCCTCACTTAGATATCAATGCATACTTCCGCAGATATTAGCTCAGGGCTGAGGAATGGTGAAGCAATGGATGTTCACTGCCATCAACTAAGATACAAAAAGAAGCTAGGGGAAATGAACAGTAATATCCAAAATCACTACCTTGTTTTCACAGTCTTTTATCCATGCAGTGGAAGTGCTTAAGGAATTTAAGCTTTTATGTACATTTGCATTGACAACTGTTAGGTGGCATTTAGTAATGCCTTAAAGCCACTCCTCACATACACCTCTTAATGGCTTTGGCGTATTCACGGGTGTTGGGGACAAATACTCGGCACTTTTTTAGCGATGGTCTTGCGACTCCCTGAAAAAGTTAATTCTAGCCTTCTCGGTTTACTTCTGCTGTGAACACACTGGTGCTGCATGTAATGTCCGTCGGCAACGGCATGTGAGTTAGTGCCGCTATTCTGGTAACATTTTTTGCGAGATAAGCTATTGGTGGGAGTGAATGCACTACTGTATCGTGCTCCTATTCTTATAATCACCCTTATCCATCGTAGTATGTGCGCCAGTGGTCAGCTTTTTGTTTCTGTGGTCTGCTGTCTGCTGACACTTACGAAACTGTAGGCTGAAAGTAGTGGGTTCCTATTGACCCACTAATAGCAGGAATGTCGAGAGCCTTTGCAACTGCTTAAAGACATCACTGGATAAGCTTTCGTTGCCCACGTTGTTGCTCTTCCAATTTCAGACTTTTGACATCACGAACGCCTCCGCCTCCGATCGATGTCTCGGCAGAGAGAGCGAACCTTGAAATAGCGCTCCTTTTTATAACATTTATTCTGTTCACAAGTTAGTCTGCGCTACGAAAAGCAGAAAGTAGCATTACATAAATCGCAAAAACAAAAAAAAATGTGCAGTGACACTTTACGGACCCTAAGAATCTTATGCGGGGATTTAAAGACTCCAGGTACCACAATATTCCCCTTCACAAGCATTGGATGGTCTTACGGCAGCTATACGACACAGAGCTAAGAGGTAGTAAAAGTTTTGTCCTGTTAGAAGACTTCAAGATAACTTCGGCAAAGCTCATCGTCGGAAGGTCGTGAAGGCCGAGGTCGAGATGCCAAAGTTGCCCGCATAATAGAAAACTGACGCTGCGAGTTCGAAGAGGAAATCGAAAGACCCCGCTGACGCTGCACGGGAAGGTGATGAGCGCAAAATCAAGTTTACTCTGCTTTCCATTGTGCTCATTGCAGCAAGCAAACGAGCTTGTTGCAAACAATTTACATTAGGCACACATAATTAGAGGCGAAATCAAAAAAATCAGAAAAAAGTTTCATACAAAAGTAATCTAATTAGACAAATTTTTGCCAAATTTTTACCCTGTAATGAAAAAAATTAGGTTGCCTTTATTTTTAGTGGGTGAGGAAATGAACAAAAATTCCTAAAATGGGCAGTGGCAGCACATAAGACGACAATTGTAGACCGTTCTTGCGTTGTGTCGACTGTCATTAGTGGGATCAGGAGCGATCGGAGTAACCGAGATCGGTAGATGTAGAATTGGGACCTGGGTCGATTGTAACAAGGAATTTGAAGGGAAAAGGAAGCAGATAGCTGGGAAATCGGGTTTTAAGGCAACAGAAATCAAATAGTCGGGAGGAACTAACCTAAACAGAGATGTTCAGTCAATCCAAACTGAGATGCATATTAGGAGCAAGGTACTATAAGGTAAGGCATAATAAGGGAGGGGTAAGAAGACCTTTTTGGCAAACTCACTTTTGATAGTCTTTACAACAAACTTCTCGGCAAACAGAATGGAAGGATGGAATAAAATTGGGCCAAATATTCTATATTACAACCATTAAGCGTAGATGAAACGAGCAGTTAAGGTAAAAGCGGGGAGTAAAATTTATGCTTAAGACAAAACAACCAAGAAATTTGGACATTAAGTAACAGCTGAATTAAGAAGAATGCCCATAATTATCTCTCAGATGAGCTGCGACGTGTAACTCATAATTTGGCAAGACTTGCGTGTTACGCATTGTCAAATCCGTGCATTCATCCCTGACTGTCTTCATCGCGTCTACCCGGAGGCCCAATACAGCCGCTACAGCAAGCACAACAACTCATGAAGGACACTGTTCGAATCAGTTGGGATGAACACTTTATTGGAAATCAACGCCAGCAGCGTTTGTTACTGATTCAACACAAAATGACAACAGGGGAGAATGCGCACACCGTCGACTAGCTCCTCCACCAACATGGCATTCAAAGACATCCTCACTATCGCCGGTGTGAGCACAAACTCAGTCGTCTACCACCACTGCTGCGACCATCCCCGCGGCTGCGCGCATTGCGGCGCCACTATAGGCGACCATGCATGCGGCTGATGACATTTATTTGGTCAGTTTATTCTGCAGCTGATTGACATCACGTGTTTTCTGATAGTCTTCTTCCATACATGTGTGAAGCCTTTCTTATTGATGATAAGTATTCCTTATTCCTTGGTAATGCAATGTAACAAATTGCCCTGATTTATTTGCTATAGTTGTTACGAGTCAGAAATCAAAGCGCGCCCATTCCTATCTTTTGCATGCGACTGTTTTTAAGGGCTTTCATTAGCCGCTTGCATGCATTTCAGCATTAGTGTTACATCAAGGTGTCGGCGTTGCGTTTCCATTGCATTCGTCATCGTCTGACAAAGTCAGCATCACAACATGCTTTAAGTTTCCAATGCCTATGACCATGCGCATTGACATGGGAGGTTATCGAGATCCTTGCAGCTTTATGAACCAGAACTCTATTACTGGAAGTCTGCACAGTCAATGCAAGTCGGCTGTGCATGAGTGTCTAGAATTGAAGCACTCTCTTTCTTGTTTCTAATGTACTTCTCTGTTCGGTTATAAAGTAGTTATCGACTGGTGATAATCAAGCCTCATGCCAGCCTTTTAGTCTGCGATGTGTTTTCTGGTGGTGTTTCTTCGTACTGCTAACCTTGCTTGATGTTGAAATGCCCCACTTTCTGACCGCCGCGAGGCTGCTCCAAGGCCAAAAATGGCATGACACTTAGGACGGAATGCGCACAGCCGCTGTGCAGTTGAGCTTCGAACAATTAATGAAACGAAATAAGGATTCGTTTAGCATATGAAGAATAAAAGTGGGCAAAGGAGGAGAGCTAGGCTAAATATGGCATTGTAGAGGGAACCGCTAAAACGCATATTTGTTCGACAAAGTTGGGGATTGGATTGGACGGATTGTAAGAGGAGCAGGAGAACAGAAAGAAGAGTGAGAGAGAGAGAAAGTGCAGCAATTAAGTGAGGCTTTTACAAATGCGCACAGATGAGGCAGTGTCAACGAATGGACATGCTGACTACCGCCATTCGACGTGATTGCTGCAAATCAATCTTGCTGACCCACATTCGTGCCAGAGGGTGGGCACATGCGTAAGTGCAGTAAATTGCTTCATTGGCTTTTTTCCATACAAAATTCACTTTCTTAGCTTTGTTGAACCCTTCGAATCACTTAAGTTTTTTAGTAGGAGTTAACCGCATCTAAAGTTATTTCTACCTCTCATGTAATGCGACATGATAGATAGCTTCCTGTCCTTCATAAAGACTGCTTCGATAATCGTTGACTGCAATCAATGCACAATGAAAAATAACTTTAACCACCCTCCTCCTGTGATAAATAAGGCTACTGGAGTGTCAACAGCCACCTTTACTATCAGTTTCCACCGTGAGGAGTGAAGGTGCGTAAAAGCTACATCGCGTAGTCAACAGTTTTTCAGATTAGTTCATCCGGATGATGTGCGGTTATGAGAAAGCATATGTCTTCACTAATGCTTGCAAGAAGATGTCCGGACCACTGATGCATTTATTTTAAAAAGATTGGAATTAAACTCCAATGGAACCGCCTAGCTTTCGTGTTTCCCTAGCCCTCTTTCCATTCCAACATATCACGCGTTCGATGCTGTCAGGACATTTAGTAAAAGTGGTAAAACTAGTTCTTGGGCACAAAGAGTAAAGGTAGTGTTTGCTTAAAAAATTGGCAGCCAGCCATTCCGCACGTAGGCATGGATCGGCGTTTGCTAATTACTCGCGTAATCCCATTGTAAGGTCATGATAGTGTCAATTAATGTAAACCACTTTCCATAACATAGGTAAAACCATTAAAACATATTTTGGCACGGCAAAGCGGTACCATTCAGCATTGAATTTTTAAGATTTTCGAGTAACTGCAGGACGCCCTTCATCTTCACACAAATCGATGCCGACATATTTGAGGTGTGCTTTAGAGACACCGCGTGTTTATTCCATTCTAGCACTGACATCAATTGTTCCCTGATTTGGCGCACCCACACAAATGAATGATCGTACTGACACCGCAGAATTTGGCGTTGAATATTTCACCAAGACATATGCATGATGTGCTTCCCGCATCATGGATGTGCAGTCGCAAGCACATTCGCTGGTTCCTCACTGGTGCACAAGTGTCGGTCTAAAGTGCTCGCAAAAGCCCCATTCATTGCTAATTGCAAAGCATTCGCTCCATTCTCACATGTAGCACGCCAGCAAATTTTGTAACCTCCATTAGAATCACTCCAAAACCATTAGCTCTTTATTATTAACCTTACAAACTAACTAAAAAGTCTTATTAAATTTTACTTACATCTAAAAAGTGTCTTTAAAAGCCGCCCTATAAAATGTCATTTAGATTAAATTGAAAGAAGGGTATATGTTTATAATCACTGGAGAAAGGCCTCACAGCTCTAAACTGTGTCTCTTGTCAATTGATGTTCGTATTGGATGTCATGCTTCATGCCGAGCGCCATGATGCCTTTGATGAGCAATTGGTTTGGCCTGCAAACAAATGATGCGCCCTAAGCGCACCACGGGATGACAAGCGTGGGTAACTGAAAGCCGACTCTTCAGTAACACCAATAGGAGAGGTACAACTCCTTTTAATCACCTCCTTCGGTTGTAGGTTATCAGATGGTGCAACTGATTTAAGTGTAATTAACTTCTTTTTTTCCTTTCGCCAAAAGCGATATCAAAATTGAAGGAGTTGTTGACCGTTAGTAGATATGCAACGCTAGACTTGGCCTTCAAACGACACCGTTAAATACCATCCTACTGGATTAACTATCCAAATAGAGGAAAGTTCAAGTCTTTGGCTATCCTTGACAATGTACTCATTTTGACTTGATGTGCACCTTAGAGCGCTGCGTGAAGCATGACTGCTGCTGCAAAGTCGTCGCAGTCAATTCTCCTTGCCAAGCTGATGTCTCCCAATACACCTCTCACCTTTCTTTTAAAAGGCCATCTATAACTTACAAAGTTCTGAAATCACAAAAGTAATGAGTTTTGGTTACTGATGGCATCGCAGTAACGCAATTATGCTTTTTTTTATTTGGGCAACTAAAGGCTCAAAAAATGTCAAGCAGGTGACGACAAAACCTTGCGTTCTACAGTTGTCACTACTGCTCATCGTAGTCGGAGTTAAATCAGTCCAGTGTGTTTTCGTTCACTGCTCTCACAGCCCTTCTTACGCCAATGATATAAAAAATAAAAGGAGTGATTTGATAGTTTTCTTGCCTGTAAGTTGACCGACTAAAGGAGACACTTGCATTCAATTTATCAGCGGGAACCGAAGAAACAGCTCTCTGCAGTTGCACCGACCACATCAGCTTAAATGATAGCCTTGGGTGGCCTGTAATGGGCATATTAAATAAGAAACTGAGAGACTAAAGGCAAAGGTTGCTTAACAATTCATCTTGAGGGCTTTTAGCTGCGTTGGCAGCATGTTCAGCGTTATCACATGCCGAAGACACATGAAAATGTCACAAAAGCATTGGCAAAAGTTAATTATTTGCGAAGTGGAGAGGAAGGAAAGTTTACTGAAAATACTGTCTGATCTTGGAAAAACAAGAGTATTTTGATTTGTTTGGGAACCGCCATTCGTGTGACTGACTATCCGCACATTCCAAAGATCGTGCTCACCCTTATTTCTATTTTTCATTTGCAGTATTCATCTACACGAGACTGCGAATTTCGCTCTCTCTGATAACAATTATTTTGTATTTATCGACACCTAACCTTCACATAATTTTTGCTTACTTAGTTTTCTTTCTTTATTAGACATTAATTTTTCTACCTTTTGATCGCCTATCATAGGTCAATTTTTGCTATTTGAGGCTATTTTTGGAGAAGTTTCAATGTCTCATAAACATTATTCCATTTCTTTTCCGATGCCAACGTTCCGTTGCTTTCAACAAATGAATTATAAGAAGAGGACAAAAGAACTGTATGGATTTGTTTCATTAATGTAGAACGGGTTTGTCCATTGCATTAAAGTGGGCTGGAAGAAGCATAGCCACCACAGCTCGAGATGTGATTAGCTGTAACAGGCATCGCACCTGTTGAAGCGTACTGACTAAACTTCGTACTGGGCAGTTCCAGTGAAGACAGCAGACTTCTTGCTTGTCTCCTCCATCAATTTGTGCGTTATGCGTAAGATTGGAGGAGTGGGTGTCTCTCAAAATGTGTGAAAACCTTTTATTTCCTAAATTTAATTAGTTTGCTCATTGTTAATTGCCTTAAGGCGAGAACATTCCATCGAATTCGCGCAGCACTGGACGGAGAATGATCTATAGGCCACAGCTTCTGGTAAGGGGTTTAATCACGCCAATAACACGTCATGACGAGGAGGGCTAGTGACCACACCTCAGACGTACGTGCATGTCAGCCAACGCCCAATGGAGTCATCGGACGTGATTGTTCGTGCCTAAACAGTAAAATAAGGTGGCACAATGCAATGGAACTAGAGCTTACTTTAGTAAAAAATGAGCGCATTCTTTCTCCTTAATCAAGCCTGCTTTTACACAAAGTGGAGCAGACGGGAATTGCTTCAAATTATCTGTTTGATGTAATTGCGCGATAATATACAAGTTGTATTCAACTGCAGTGGACACTAAATGCAACGACTACTTTTTTAGTTGTCTCGGGATTTCTCAGCTTTCATACTGGCTCTGACTGGATGCGCCGCTTCCTCTTGCATTCAACACACTCATTCCAGTCAAACTAGCCCTTATTTTGTGTGATCTGCACACAAACCGGTTATGGAAAGACGGTTGACAACTCAATGAATTTAACGATCAGCCATTTTTATCAGAGGGGATGCGCGCTTCAGCATGATAGACAAGACTACCCGTTACATGAAAACGGAACTGAATTTTTAATTAATACATAAGAAGAGAAGGCGACTTGGATGGAGGGCAGTATGATTATTCTACCGAAATTCGTTTATGTTGACTGTCGGCCTGTTGGGCACACAAACTGTTCATAATTCCTTGAATAGTGACCATGTGCTAATTGTATGATGAAAGATGTAGACTGTCGGTTTTGGGAAAAGTGACGGACCTGTCATGTGACGACCATTCAAAAGTAATGGCTTTGCTGCCAGGTTACGTTGGTGGCCTAATAGCCAGGCACAGTGTCGATGTCATTGTTGCAGTAAGTTCTCCCTCTGCAAGAGAAGATTTTGGGTTTTCATGTCAGATTATTGCTGCTGAACAAGGGAGATGCGGACGGGTATGGTAATTTGGTGACCTTTGAATTTGACGACATGAAGGAAATAGATGAGTTGGCACCATGGTAAGGGCAGTCTGATCCCTCTCACGAGGGCTGATTTATTTAAATACTAACTGCAGTCTCTATTTCTTTGCAACCTCAAAATGCGTGTAATTTATCCCTTTTCAAGTGATTAAGGTAGATTATTCATACAGCAAGAAGAGGTCACTCGCTAACAATGATGCCCATTCGCTACGTTTGCTCCGTCTCACGCCTCAATCATCATATTTGGGTCCAATTACATTTCGCCGAATTCGTACAAATGAGGAAAATCACGAACACCTAGACCTGACCACTGGGGGCGTATTCCGTCTAGACCAAACATGAATGTCATTGCATAAGAGTAGACTGGAAAGCGCACTGACACTACAGCTCGAGATACAGTTAGATGTAACAGAATTGTCACGTTTCGGGACGCACTGAATGAACTTCAGAATAGGCAGATTTGGGGGCGACGGCATGCTTACCATCTTCAATTAAGTTGAGGAGAAAGTATGTCGGGTAGTAGCAATCAGGACTGGGGTAGAAAGGAAAGAATTTGAGGTGTAAAAAGAGGTCTTGGTAATCATAGGCGTTGCATTCGGATGTTTATCCAAAGAGGACCATGTCAGTCTTAGCAGCAATGAAGCTAATGCTTATGCACTCGCAGTAGTGCAATCAGCTTTGGACATGAAAATGAAATTGCCACCAGTGCAAAGACCAAATTCTGTCAAGGTTTCTAAATTCGTCTCACTTTTGGTGGTTGAGAGGTAAGTATCGGCTCCCAACAAGCGCTGTATTGTCTGTAGTTGGTGACACATTGCAGTGTTGGAGAATTCGCTACAATTTTCTACGCATTTACACTTGCTTAGCTGTCATGATGGGGGCTAAGTAAATCCGAAAATGTAGCTCTCCAAGCTTATGGCTGCTAGGCGCCTGAGGGGTGGCCAAGCTTTTAGCTTTTAATTGTGATGCCTAGCACATTTTCTTGCTAATCTAGCTGGCCATCAATAATTAAGTCAGTTTAATTATAAAATGAGTGGAGATTGGGTTAAAACGTTTTATTACATCTTGCAGGTGCCATGCTAATCGTGCGCTTGGGAGCTGCTTGATAAGGATGGTTGAGTAGCGTTTCCAAAATGACTTCTGTGTGTCAATTTACTAGTAAAATGAAGAGCGATTTGATTGAAAAGTGTTTTTGCGCCTCGGATGCGCCACATTACCTAGACGACGAGGAATAAATGATGAAAGCATGACAGGGCGTTTCAAAACTCATTTTTATCAACCCAAAAACCGAGTCTCTTCTGCTCTTTCACGTTCCTGAAAGCATTCAGTTTTTTATAAAATGTCCACAAAATGTTCCGACTCATGTTCTTACCATCCACTCACAGAAAACACAAAATAGGTAGGTAGGTGGACTAGAAGTCATTGGAAAACAGGTAGGAAAGAAAGCCAAGACGATTATTGATAGCCTGGACAACACCTGTAGCTTTCGATCCAAAAGATGTCTTGTATCCACAGTTGTCTCACTCACGACCCGGATAATCGCTAGTAGATAATGCGGACAACCCAGAGAGAAAGTATTCTTTCAATTTTGTTAGTTATTCATGGTCATTTCCGTGTTTAGACCGCCAGACGTGGTATTCATAAACCCCTCAATATGAATCGCCTCATGATCGGGGATCTACACCAGATGCTCAACGCGATCGGGACTGGTGCATTGTGAGCTCCCTCCAGACCACGCTACAAGACACTCTTGGAAATAGAGTGCTTTAATGTCAAGGGAACAGAGGAAGACCACAGAGGCCAATAAACCTGTACGCATAGGTCTACAACTTGCTTGACGACAATGATGCCTTAATTGGACTCATCGGTACATCGGGTCATTTAACGCTGGCGGTTATTTCAGACAACTGCATAGACGTGGACAAGTTATGTCCTGTCAGTCAGTCGTTTGAATTGTGTGTTTATACAAGTAAACACTTCAATCTAGACAGTTTTGCCCATCATCTTGAAGTCACAAAGCTACAATTCACTCAGTCCTGTTAGCATATCAATAAAAAATGTTTCTCCCAAACCTCTGTGCAGTTAATAATCAAGCTGTGCACTCTTCGAAAATGTTGAAATGTATTACTGTGTTCTTGTACCTACTAAACTCTCAAATAGTCTAACCAGCGTTTATAATGCTTAGAAACTGAGGCAGAAGGATAACCACAGGTGGTTGCATTAGGAGGTGCATGACAATTTCCCATAAGTATCAATCAGCGCCTTCGTGATGAGGGAAGGCAGTCACAGGAGTGTTACATTTGGGACGGCGGATCCGCATAATGTCAATTAGGAAGAGCTTGGGTTATACACACTCAAGGAAGATGAAGACAAGGTGTTTGGCGTGACCAGTGGGCAGAAGTTCGAATAATTTCGATGTCCTAAGCTACCATAAGTTAGGGTTCAGATGACTTAGGAAGAGTAGATAACTGTGCAAATTTTCAATTTATTTCCCTCAATTGATCAATTTGCATCAGAAACTTAAAAATTTATTTCATTTTTTAGTTGGGGTCCATCTCGATGGCACGATGGGATTTGCGGAAATCCATCAAATGCATATGGCAGTTCACAACTACACATTGTGAAACAGAAACTCGTTTTAGTCACTGTAGACGATTACTTTTGACCTCATCCTCTGCTTGAATTGCCAAATCATATCACACGGGTTGAACCTGGTGGATGTGATTTAAGCTTGCGTGTCTTTCGACTTAACTTTGACTCAACTGGACGAGTACCTAGCAAGATTTGTTGTACGATACCTAGAATAGGTGTGGCGGGTCACGGCACCACCCATTTGAAGGTGGATGCCTCATGCTGAAGACGACCTTCTATTCTTCACCAGAATGGCTAATTGCTTGCTGCTATTAGTCAAAATGTCTCGAGGTCAACTTCCAAGCGAAACTTCCCATCACATAAAAGCATCTGAAGACAGGACGCCTTAGAAGCCAGACACGCACGTCCCACAATTCGTATATTATCGGAAGACAGCTACTCTTAAGGACTAGTAATTTGTTCTTCATCTTTCCTAACTTCCAAAACGCGCCCCTTTGGATTAGCACTGGCTGACTGGCTAAGCGACTGACTTGTGAAGAATAGAACACATTTAATCACCAAAAGCCTCCAAGAGAGACTCGTTTTAAATGCCAAGAAAGAGTTTCAAGAGTTTCAAGAATAAATTAATAAAGTTTTTAACTTCTGCTCCACCCAAACATGAACTAAAGATGAAATCATAGACAGGGTAAAATACACATTTGCAAAGAAACAAAGATTTTCCAAATTTAACCTATTAGTGACACCGTAGACAGCAGGTTAATAAAATCCGACGCAATACTTGGTCGAGCAAAGGTACTTATTCAAATATTGCAATGTTGTAGACAGCTCTTCTCATCGGCTGAAGTTAAGATTGTGCAGTTGTGGATTAGGTAAGTGTGTCGTTAAAACAAAATAATGGAATGCGTTAAAATGTAGAGACTAGAATTCCAGCAAACTCTAATTGAGGAAAACGAAGAGCACTGATTCTTCCCGAACTAAGTGACAGTCTGTAAACAAGAAGAGGGTGACTACGCTTGATTACTTAAACTGAGATTACGTTCTGAGCAAATTTTCACAAAACGGCGATGCCTACACTTTCGTTGGGACCAGACATCCTAAAAAAGTATGGAAGCATGTCTTGATATTCATTCCTGTTGGGGAGATCCATTACTAATGCTAGGTGTTTTTTATTAAAGTCCAAATTAACAACCAGCTCAATACCCATCATCGTGGACTGCTAACACAAAGGGAAATGGATAAATCACACTGCATGGCGCATCTGAAGTTTATTTTGAAAATGGGAAAATCCAAACCTAGCTTCTACTACTAAACGTTCAGACAGATCAGTCAAAGAAACATGGCTGAATGAACTATGCTCCTGCTTAGAATCGCGGTTAAATCTGCTTTAAAATAATTAGTGACATCAATGCAATGAAAATGAAGATACACTATTTTGACCAAGGGTATCAATTTTGTACTTCAACAGATGGTCCGTTTATGTCAATGCCATCTGTGGCTTCGATTCTCAGAGTTCGTAGCTGGCTAACTCTCCACCACATTTCGCGCATATTTGCATTTGTGTAATTTCCTTTCCCAACGATTGAACAGGCCTGTAATAAGGCAAATAAGGGTAATGTGCTCAGATACTTCCCTCTTAAAATTCACAGCCAGTTGTTTGATTCAAAAGGCTTTTTCAAGCAGCCTGACGCAATCAATGGGACCACAGTGGAATGTAATTACACAGACGAAATCCTGTCACTCGAACCCCATCAAAAATATGCCTTTTAAGTGCATATCAGTTTACAGCAAGGATCTTCGGAGAAAGGGTGCAATTTGTTAGTTATTAAGTAACGGACAAACAACCAATAAGAAAAAAAATGCACGTATTTATTTGCATCTAATTTTGATAATGTTGCTGCTGACCATGGTAGGCCTTCCACCTCTAACATTTTACAAGCACTTTTACACCGCTTTACTTACTTTTATTTAAAAACATTAAAATGGGAACCGAATACCGATTGCATTCGAACTGCATTGGCAGCTGCCATCATCTCAGTAAATGCTTTTTAAATATGGAAAAACATCAGCGATTGCCCAAACATATTTACACAATATTATGGGCAGACCTCAAAGGACTCGTGCATATGCAATTAGTGCAGCCTGATTTTAATGTAAGTTCACCAATCAAAGGATTATTTTGTGTCGTGATAGGAATTTCAGAATCAATGCCACAAATCTTGAGGATCTGCGATCGCGCCTATTTGAACGTTGCTAAAAAAGGCCAATAGAACATTTTTTTAATTAATGAGAGCCAACAAAGGGCCTTCCCAGTGAGAAAATTCTGGTCCTTAATGTATCTTCGTTTTCATGGTGAAAAGGTGAATACCTATTAGAAATGCTTAAACTCTATGGATTTTAGACCTTGTTGCAGTATAATTCCTTAGAGGTACATAGTAGTGATGCAAAGAGGGCCGAAAGTCAACAGATATAATTATGTTGCTGCCCTACGAAGCAGTGAACCTGTGGAGTTAGGGTATCAGAGTCTACGAGTGCTATATTACCTTTAACAAGAGGCAGATGCGTTAAGATCAAATGCAGCCAAACAATGCAAGAACGGCAAAATTTCTCTACAAAAACCAACTTAAATATAATTCTGTGCTAAAAATATTGGCAACAGAAATCCTAGCTATGTGATATTTGGTTCAATCACGCACAATTTCCTACATGCTGTGCGTCTTCTGTTCGGGATGGGTGTGCGCCCGTGTTAACAGCGCGTCAGATAAGTTGCTTATTATTAATGCAAATTCAACTACACTGCTTGTTGCCATTGTGAATTTGAGAAAGGCTAAAAAAGCTGCACCATCGCCCAAAACTAAATGCACACAAATATGGTTCATGCTAAATGGGGAAAGATTAGGACGAGAATCTTAAACGCAGAGTAGCATAACGTGAAGCAATAAGGTGCTTGAAGTCATTTTGCCACATAAACCCAAATTGTTGTTATCAGCAATTTTGTACAAGCCTGTTTTATAATGTTATTCATTCTCAGTCTAACGCTAGAAGCAAATCGTGCTATATTTTTGTTTTTACAATAACGAAATCATGCAAATACACATAGGGATGCATGGGTTGTTCTGAAGTTTGGCATGCTCATTGCCGTTGAACTTGGCTTACAATTAGTGTTATTGAGTCCAGACACATGCGTATCTATCGTGAAAACTTAATTTATTTAACGCGCAGATAAAATTTATGTGCTGGCAAAAATGGTGCTACTATTAATGAATGGGTCTGTATAGTAAAACTGTGGTTTGATTAACTTAAAACGAAATGGGAATGCGTGGATGGGCAAATAATTGTTATAATTACAAAATTCACGCAAGCTTCTACCAACGCAGAGTCATTGACGAGCATTGCACGTGCTGTATTGACAGCCAACCCTAGGAATGCATTTATATGGACTTTAGAGCAGTTATAACGACACTAATGGATGAGTAGTCGGACTTTCCTTTGCTTAGTGATGACACCTATTGTAGACCCCGCGGCATTAATCTGATCAAGACCAACTTTAAACAATTCGATTGATTTTGTTTTTAAACATTACTCACAATTTTTTCTCCTTCTTTCATTTCAACTTCTACTTTTTCCTTTTCCTCTACCGTCACTATCTCTGGCCTCGCTGTTTTCGTGTCTTATGATACCATCACCCTTTTTGAAAAAAAATTGGTTAAAGACCAGCCATCAGAACAAATGAATTCTGTTCAAATTTGGGGGGATGATGATTCCGCCAAAGATAAACCACCTTAAACAAAAAGAAGAAGTTACCTGACATTGCAGGGGTTATGCTGGTTCAAACTTCCATCCTGGCTAAAATTTTGTGCAAGTTTGATGTCACGGATGTCTTAGAGTCCTTTTATCAACGTGCGATAAATATGAGAAAAATGCATTTCGGCAATCAGATACAATGGCAAACACGAGCATCCCTGGAAACCACTTATCTCTAACACAGATAAGGGAGAAATTATCCAATTCGGGGCTCGGCTGTGACCATCAGACCGCAGCGAATCGTTAGAGCTTATGAAGGAGCGAAAAAGAGGAAGAACTATATTTATCGGTACCTTCAAAGATAAGAACATAGGGAGAGCTAAATACAGAAATGAAAAGCCTAGGTGCTGCAAGCAAAGTTAAAATGCATGAGAAAAAGCAGATGCAATGGTTAGTGCCTCTAAGTTTTTGCTACTAGGCTCGCGGAAAACAATATTGATAATGAGCTGATTGAAAACGGCATGGTTGACAATGGAGTTAACTTCTCGGTAGTTGCTAATGAGGTAAGCGAGAAAGAGTGATTTGACAATACTCAGTGTGAGATTACATACAACAGCTCCACCTCCCTGCGAATTCACGAACAGTCATTCACGCCTGTACATATGTTTCCTGCGTGATAAGACATTCTCTCTCAAGTGGATTCTTGGTTGTCACGAGCGAGCACACGCAGGCAGAATGCTCTTCGTCTGCCCTGTCTGTCAACATGCCATTGTGGTTCGGTCAAATATTCAGCCTCGCTTGTGAACACATGGTAGTAAAGCGTCAACTCATAGCACAACCAAAAAAAGTGCCAATTTCCCGCTCTTGTTGCAATCATTGTCGAGGATATTCTGTTAGCATAGTATGTGACCTCGATATAATAAATCAATCCTTGAGATGAGGTGCTGGAGTTACTCATCTGCCAAGCGTCGCACTGATCATATTGGATTCAGAGTCATACGTGTATATATATATATATATGCGTATGTGCGTGTATATCTAGCCATTTAATTGGTAAATGGAGTTTAGCATTTGAGTTATCATCGCTTCCACAAAAAGCTGGTTTGCAAAATCCACTCATTGAGCTCAATTTGACTAATAATTTCGTCTATTAAGATGCGTACTTTTGAGCACTCTTCTGCTGCTAAAGCCACCTTAAATTCTGATAGCGCTAAAAACGAACTTTCCTGCCTTTCCTAGCATCCGTTAACACTTTAATTACGGACGTTTTTGAAAGTCTAGATGATAAAAATACTTGACAAAGTGTTTAGCTTTAGTCAAGGCAAAGACAAATCAAAAACAAATGTCTGAACTTTTAGACAACAGCCATCTTTGTAATATCACGTTAATAGTATCATTGGGTAGAACAATGGAATCAAATAATGACAAGTGAAAGTCAACACTTAGATAATTGGTGAGTTTAGGAACCAGTGGGTCCAAAAGGAAGCATCATTGCAGGGACAAGCAAAGATGCAAACGGAGTTTTAGACAACCGACAACTTGGCAATGAAGCTGACATATTCGCATGAACTGACCACAGCTGTGGTTAACAATTATACGCCAAGCAAGCATACACATAGGCTTTAATAGAAGACAATGCAACATTAAACATTCTTATAAAGTCAACTATCCTACGCATGGCACTCAATTCCTACGGACAAGTCAAAGGCTATCACCTGCAGTGGCTCCAACACTGTGAAGCAGCCCATTTTTAAATGGCTTATGCGTGCCATCTTCGCTGCCCTGCTGTTTATGAGAAATGGCTGAAAACTGACAAATAGTTAGAAGTAAGACGTTTAGCCTGATATCAACTTAGAAGCAGAGCACATTATATTGCGCCACATTTTAGTACTCTTTTAAATCCCAACCTCAAGAAACATAATAATGTACCATTTTGTATTAAGTTCTGTTAAATTTGCAATAGTGATGATCAAGTTGCTTTCTTTTGCTTTTATTATCAAACATTCCTATATTTTTTTTCATAAATCTTACGAGTTCGGTACAGTTTTTACGCTTTTACCGAAATTTTAACCTATTTCGCAGCTTTTATTTTACAAAATGCGGTGAAGTCTACCCTAGATTTATGCTGACAAAAGGAGCTAGTGTTTGTTAAGACCAACTTCACTGTTCATTTTCGCTTTGTTTGAGCACTCACTACGACTACTTATCAATTATAAGCATTATACTTGGTATGTGGACTTGAGTATCATGAGTGACAAGCCCATACATCTTTGATCTAAAGCACGCTTAACAGGTACTGTGCATCATTTTGGCGGTCTTGGTAAATGGCAAATGCAAAACTACAATGGAAAGCTCTTTTTGACATAAAAACTGCACTATCTATGCCTTCTGGCCTGTGTTATTCTCTAATGACCTCTCTATCACTGTCGCTTCCTTTATTTTTGACAAATCCTGCCCGCTAGACATTGGGTCAGGAAACTCAACTGCTTACTATCGAACTGACAGATCCCAAATTCAGAGAAAATTGGCATTAAAATTCCTCCAGTTTTAGTAGGAGTGAAGAAGAGTTGCAAAGAAGCAAGCAAGATAAGTAGAAGGGTAGCTTACTTAGTTCTGGGAATTACGTGGAGGGTCTTTATACGAGACTAAAGAGTAAGCTCATCCATTCTGGTCGTTTTAGCGCAGGATCGTTCCAAACTTTAGTAGCTCATCTTGTGAGTTGGTGCCATTAGGCATAGTGGTTCTTGACCAAGGTGAGTAGGCACACCGCTTAGGACTTACTACATGTAAGACCACATATCCGGATACAGCAATCACGAAGTTCGCTGCGCTGACTTAGCACCGATCCCTTGACCTCAGAGTTGTACAGCCTTAGTAACCACTGCAGTCACGATTGTCACCCATCATGATGTAGTGCCCTTTGTTGGATCAAAGTAAAGCTCTTTGACAGGACTCGGTTCCAACCAACTAATAATTGATGCCAGATGTTTGCCATGGAACATCAAGATGGGTCCCTAAATAAAGTATTACAATTGTCGTCAGGTAATGTTGGCAAATTCAAGCCAGCGACTATCATCTCTGGCTGTTATTAAAGAAATAATGTACTTAAACTTGATTGGTGGGCAAATGGTGAAGTTTAAGTAAGAACGCAAGAAAGACTACGTTTAAAAGGAGCCCATTTGGTTCAATAGCGTTCCACATTTCACTGTTAATTGTCACACCGGCCTCCCCTTCAGGAAAGTCACCGCACATTTATATTCATACGTTATCACGTCATTGTTGCTGGTTGATCACGATTGCTGTGCGGACCCTTATAATGACTCTTTGGAGTAAGGGCAACCATTACTCACTTCGAGTGACTAATTTAAGGTAATAAATGAACCTTAAGGCACGCCTTATAGGTCAAATTTTCCTGTTAAGTTGTTAAGGCGCAGGCCTGCATGAAGAGCTGCATGCACTGACACGTAATCAGGATGCATCGATGATAAAGAAGTGTATCCTTAAAAGCAATTTACTTTACTCTGGCTATTTCGGATAAAAGCAACACTTTTCTTGTTTGTTGCTGTCTACTTTCCCCAAAAGCATCCTAAGAGGCGTTAATAAGTGATGATAAGTATTTTTCTGGGAGTTTTACTTGATCGCATTTTGTTGTTTAAGCGTTCTGGCTCCTGACGTTAGCATAAGCTGATGGTGTGACGGATTCGCTATAATTTAAAGATATCGTGCCTTGGACGAGGACTTTAATTGGCATCTTAATAGTGTCAGTTTATTAGTAACCTCCTTATCGTCCTGTCTAATATTCAAGCATTTACAGTGCCATTCTTAATCTTCCCGGTCCAGCAGTGTGGAATGCAGTCCACCCTAGGCACAGCGACAACTTGCAGCAACATTGGTATCGATACCGTAGGATCTGTCTGTGGCATTACAGGGCCAATCCGCATCATACTACCTCATGAGCACTTTGTCGGCCAGCCTTTTTTAGTCGGCAAATAATCTAAAGCGTAATGACCGACTGCCCTTAGCGAAGATGCGACCAAAGTGGAAGTGCACCAATTTCGCAGCTGTCTCGACTACTGCCACTTCGCCATTCTGAATCGTGCACTGTTCCGTGTGACCTTAATCGCCATTGGCTTTGCTGCGCTGACAGTTTAATGTTCTAAAATTTAGAACAAGCCGACAGCATAATCTGCATCCGGATTTGACCAATTTGTTTACGCAAAGGCAAGGTCGATCCGATCCTTCCACTCGTACGCGAGAATTAGTTAAATCTCAACATCTCTGTCAAGCGGCCAACCCGTGTTTGCACGTCTCAATAATGGTGGATTCCAAAAACACTTCCTTGTTTTTCGTGTTCCGTGGCTTTCGTTTTTCCTAATTATCCACTTGGCCACCGCTTTGCACCATTTTTCATCTAGTCGACTTCTAAGTTATCAATGCTGACACACTTTTTAAACATTTCAGATACAAAGCAACCCACGACGCAAAATTACCGATTTGCCACCCCACCTGGTGTCAAAAATTTGCGAATATCTTCATGTTTTGGATTTGGCAAGTCTTGGCCTGGGCATTCCATGTTGGAAGTGGATTCTTTCAACACCTCGTTTCGCTACTTCCTTGCTTCAATACATTAACCAATGGACATGGCTGGATAAACATCTATGCCGGGTGCTCTTTTCACAACCATCCTCTACTTCTTTTAACAATGTTTTGGAAGCCATCCGTTACCAGAAAAATCAAACTGACTCCTTCCAATCATTTTCATTATCACCTCCTCAAGAAAAAGCTTACAAATCAGTGCATTTTTGTTTTTTCCCAGGCCGAAGGGGTACAATAATGCCAGATGAAGAACTTTTGTTACGGATAAAAGCAGCATGCACGCACACATATGCCATGCATGGATGCTTGCGTACTACTGATTATGCTAAGAGAGGTATGAATTACATTATCCAAATAATCGTATTTACAGAGAACCAAGAAGGCCATGACTGCTGTGACTGCAAAATCTTTCTGGTGGTGCCTTCGCAGTTCGTTAGGAACGACCTAATCACTGCCTTGGATTCGCTTGCAACCCACCAAACTTTGATTATTGCTGTCCTTATCAATGAGACGACGCATAAGTCAAGTGAGATGGAATGCCTTGCAAAATTTATTCAAAGTCTTGGTGACTTCAATGGCTCTCCTTTGGCTGCTACGCCAATGAATTGGCGAATATGGTGCATCAAGTGTCATGAGGGGAACTTTATCAACTGGTTTGACCTGTTAAATTGGGGCATGTTCGACGTGATCTCCAAAAGGCTTGAGGCCGGTTGCAACGGTGATTCCATACCAATTAAGAGGCAACTCATTTTTGAGTGAACGTTCGACGCGTCCAACGTAGGTGATGTGTTATCCGGAAAGGTGTAACGATGCTCGGCATTGTCAGCTCAAATAATAGCACTATCATTAATTCGCTCCACTACATTTACTCAGTCATGGGAAAAGGGTAGATCCCAGCATTCTTCGCTTTAAAAATAGACAAGACGGATATGGATGTAACAGTCCATTGACAAAATGCCTTCTCTCTAGGATACGAGGTTAATAGCTGGTATTCTGGGCAAAAACATTCAGCGTATATCTTTGTCTCATTTAACTTAATGCCCTGCAGCAAGTAAGCTAAAAAAATGTGGAGTTTTGTTCTTGGCATTGTTCAGAGCAGGCAAAGGGATCAGCGGTACGTGCTTTCAGAGCGTCCGCCTGCCTCAGCGATTTGTTGCGACTCTTAAACCACGCAAAATCATGTGCTCAAAAAACTCCTCTCCGTATAGTGAAAACCGAAAATTTCCACGACGGATGCAGATGCATAGATCATGCCTGGCCACTGTGTTCAATTTTCGCAAGTGCTTGGCTCGCTGCATAGAGGCAAGTGGAAGTGTCACTTGAGTTATGAGGCAATAAATGGTAAAGAGTAATGCATATTAGGTATAGAGTCTGACCGGAAGGAAGGATTTTTGCATCGAATCTCTGTTGATTCGCTGTAGCAGTTCAGAGTGGGCATTTAAGCAGAAGATGCTATTAGCATGTAAGCCGTATTCATTTCGTGTGAGAATTAGCTTGTGAATAGTATTTAAACATTGGAAAGTCCATCCTGCACACTACTGCATGGCCTTCACATCTAGTGAGCGCCAATCGTATCAGCGCTCAAACGCATTGATACGGAAGGAAGCATATAATTCTGTACAAATCAATTAATGTGTTTTACAAATCAGTCGTCATTATTTTCTTAATGTCGCTTTAACGTTAAGATTGAATAACACTTGTTAGTTAGGCAGGAATGCGTATTATTCAAGTCGTGTTGTGCGATATCCTGCCAAAGATGTTGAAAATTTCGAGTGGGATTTTGGACTAAGGCAGATGTTCTAAGCCAGTGGTTAGCTGTAATTCAGCTAAGGAACCTCAGACTGCTTGCATTAAATCATGCTATTTAAAGCCACTCATTAGGGATTTTTCAAAATGAAGTAACCAAAATACTAGGTTTTATTAAATTCATTAACCATTGCATAAACGACGTGTGTTGTAAAAATGCTTCAGTATTCCAGGACGTAATTAAAGAACGTCAATAGTTTTGAATTCGCCAGAAGGCTGAAATTTCAGATGAAGAATTAGGCAAATCATAGCTGTAAGATTTGCAATTTTATTAGTTTCTGCAAACTCTAGGCTTCCAACATTCTGTTTCTCCGGCTAATCCTATAAAACTGCAATTTCGAAAGCCATCTAGCTTTTGACACAAGTGACAAAGAGAGGAGAGATGAATTTCAACACGGTTTTTAGCATACATGGAGTTGCTGATGCAACTAGCAATGATTTCATTAGGAGAATAGGAGACTCCCATTTTCCGATTCTAGCAGCTCATGTGCCTGTATAACGCTCGACGTTTAAGTCGGGTCTACTGAAAAATCATCGCACTGACTAGCTAAAATCCATGACATCAACAAAACGGCAAGTTTTTTTCGTAGAGCTCAGCCTAAAAGTAAGCCGTTCGTGTGTCAAAAGCGCCAGGTACTAAGGATTTACCAATCCATGATCAGATGGATTCAGCGCAAGGGGAGGCGGTGATTCCAAGTAACATTAAAGATGCTGTTATTCTTTCGTAAAGTTCTGCACAAATCAGGAATATGGTCACCAAATTAACATACAAGGCAATAAAATTGAAGTGCACAAAGGAGATTTTCAATTATTGTCTGTTGCAGTTAAATGTAGCTAACTCATCATCACAAAAGCACAAAAGGCAATTTGAAAACGTTCGACTCTGATCGACTCCGTACATATTTTAGTTTATTTAGGAAGTAAAAACATAATTGGTTCCAGACAGTCTAATGATTCAACCAAAACTGACGAGAGCAAACATACGTCTTACATATGGTTACTCGCGTCTGACCCTCGACGTGTCCGTGGCATTATTTAATTCCCCCCACCAAAATAATCTCCTCACAGCGATGACACAGGTTTCCACGGGCATTCAATCAAGGCCCACCACATCTTAAAAGAATGGAGATAGATTGTTGAATAGCATCAGCGATCACGTCTGGGATGACCACGGCAAAGCGAGAATGGCAAAGCAAAATAGGAAAGACAAGCCAAATAAACACCTAGATTCTTTATATCTTCCCTTCGTGGTGGCATTGAAAGACTACAGTTTAGCGCATTAAGACGGGACGAAAAAAAGTACAAGCTATGTACAAGGCTCATCGACAAATGTGATTAAGGTGCTAAAATTGAGCACTCTCCGGATCTTGTTCACGCAGTCCAAGCGTCGAGGGAGGCACCCCAACCAATTATAAGCTGCTACAGAACTGCTGCATAACAAAAAAGCTTGGTGATGCTTAGACTTATCTTGACTCAAACAGCAGGATAGATGCAGACAATCCAGGTTCCATGACCTGCAAATTGATTTTTTAAATGCCACAATCAAGTCACGCAGTAAAAATGTATGATGCTGACGCCTATTAAGTAGAGCCAGGACGTAAGAGATGGAGGGTTTTCCAATTACTACAATTCCACCTAATGAAGTGTGGATCGCAAAATATACTCTATTCCATGAACTGCTTGGTTTATAGAGTAGAGGAAAATACTCTGCTAAAATGAACTGATCGTTCGTCGTATGCATTAAGGCTACCTTTATCAGTGGCGCTTTGCCTTCCTCCATCACTCCATTTAGCGTCTTTTTTTCTTAAATTTGGCCACTACCAAAATTCAAGGTATTATTCTGACGCCACCTGATTTCAGATACTAAATCAGATCAAAATCAAGTTTAAAGTCTGCCCGTATCGACAATAAGGTCCCTCTTTATGCATGGTTTAGTCAAGAAGAGACTTACAAACATGTTCTCATTTTTGCAGTTCTCCTTGGCCATCGTCTTGCATCGGACACTACGATGCAAACTGTGCCGCACGAGAACATTCATTGGTCAGTCGCATTAATAACCGAGTTCTCATGCAACTGAGGTAACATCTGACTGCACTGCCACTAAATTTACTTGGCAATTTTACTCTGTTCAAAGTTTCGTCCATATAAGAACTGTGTTGCGGCAAGCAAAGGGTGGCAAAGGGTGAGGGACATAGGATCCAGTTCTCCTTGCTACTTTATTTTCACTTAAATGCTGCTCAACTGTATGTCTGAGTGCTTTGCATCCTGTAGAGAAACGGAGTTGTTGCTGCTTCAAGTGGTTCGAGAGTGGTGCCACTTCAATTGATAATAGAGTTCCCTCTAGCCACGATACTAGGACGCTATTTGAAATGTATCAGCCTGGCAAAGTTACCAATGCTCTAAGCTTCTGGTGCCTACATTCCTATTTGCTAAGGTCTATAGCTAAGCTGCTGAATTCAGGGCAGATGTCCGCTAAAATTTGGCTCCCTTCTTGCTTTTACCATTACAGGACACTCAAGTGGAATATACATTGCCGATGGGCTCAAGGGAGCAAAGGCTTTTGGAAAGGCCTGAAATTACGTGTTTTAAGCATAATGTCGGAATCCTTGAGCAGACCGTTGCAGAATGTGAAATTGTTAGCATGGGGGTGAGAGTTTAAATAG
This sequence comes from Taenia hydatigena, assembly GCA_036345935.2. Classification (NCBI taxonomy): domain Eukaryota; kingdom Metazoa; phylum Platyhelminthes; class Cestoda; order Cyclophyllidea; family Taeniidae; genus Taenia; species Taenia hydatigena. The sequence goes on from JADWOT020000420.1 coordinate 236,786, forward strand.
TCACTGACAAAAGCAACTTGGTTGTTGCTGCATGCAGTTGCCGTCATTTAATCTAATTTTCAGAGATGGAGTAAGGGTATTGTGCAGAGAAGCAAGATGAATTTAATGAAACGTGCATTTGTCCCTAAGTGCGTAGACTTGATCGAGTTATGACATTTTGCTTCTCCTGGTAAAATAGGTTTTAAAAGGGCAAAGTCGGTGCGTAGAAATTATCTCTCGTTTCTATTAGTATGTGCCTAGAACAGGCATATATGACTGTCAAAATAACGCCGTAGTAAGTGGTTGGATGATTTACTATGCAAGTCAGACGTGCGCCATCATATGCACAGAATTTTCCGCAGCGGTGGCACTCAATTTATCACTATGCATAGCAAATGCCTAGATATCTAAAATTAACCCCTATTACAGTATGCAGAAGGACTGAAGGGTCTAGGCCGACGTCACTGGCGTCGTCATCAGTAATTTGTTAGTCTTGGCCGCCTCAAGCGTGCTTGAGTATAATAAAAGAAATTTCTAGGCAGAAATGCGAACTATGCAGGCCTAAATGTCAAGTCTAACATTCTATTAATCTGAGAGATGGCAATGCATGGCACCACACCAACTTGGTAGAAGCGAGATTTACATATTTAACTCCAACACAATGCGCTACCTTCTTAACGCTTGAATTCTTATAGGCCAATTTCATGCAATTACATCCCACTGCGCGCCCTATAAGATGAAAGCGGATGCGCATTAACGCAACGCTATGATGGTGGCTAGGCATAAGTGACTATTGAACGCACGCAGTTAGAGGTGCTACACCGACACGTGTGTATTTTGCTAAAACAGTGCATCTTTACGAGAGAATGGGTTGGAGGTTTGCATGGCTGTAAAGCACATAAAGCAAGCATAAATTCCAAGGCAATTGCCTTACTTATAACACCTCTACCAAATTTTCCAATCATTACGTGCACTCACACCCCAGCCTGAAGGAGATTTGTGATCCTTTGGAATCCTTAGGCATGCCTAACAGTCACTGAGTTGAATGAAAGTGTGTATCACTCATTCTGGGAAGGCTGTTAATGAAACATAAGTACCGTCAGGATTCCGTCGAGTGCTGGATAGCTCTTTCGTCTCCGCTCCCGTCTGTTGGGGTCAGTAAAGATGCTCTAGAAGCGAGTAAAATTTTAATTAATCTTGTTGTGAAATGCGATTTATTCCAAAGATTAGGTAGCAACATGCTGGACACAAAAGAAAGGAAAATATGCAGCTGGTGGGGATCGGGCTTGTAAACACAACGCGCATCATATAATGGTGTACATAAGACAAATGGGTTTGCTGTTAATTAAATATTTTTGTGATTGTAGCTTGAAACAACAGTGGTTGATGTGAGACACTTCCAACAGCAGTCTGAACAGTGAATGCGTTAAAACATATCCATGAAATCTAGCACCTACTCAAAGTGTTACATATTCGTATGTGGATATTGACCACTTTTGATGGTCTTCCAATGTCTTTGAGGTGATTTGTAAAGTGTCCTATATTTTATCAGCTAATTATAAACATACTAGGGCAGGTTCTGAAAAAGGTTTCTTATTTTTGTTTTTGATAAGTAGCATTTAAGCAAGACTTTAAAGCATTCGCCAATGGACTATGCACCGGTGTTTTATTGCGTCAGGTTCTCAATTTATTTGACTTGAGCACATTCGAGCACGTCGGTCCACAATTGCATTCATCACCTGGATATTGTCGAGCTTTCCCACTTGTCAGTCCCTCCACATATCAGTGATGCCTGTACACCCATCGGCGCAGAGGTGCACGAAATGACGTCAAAATTATTATTTATCTCAATGTCTATGCGCTTTATACCCTCTTGTTCACATAAACAAATGCACCGCAGGGCCTTATAGGCGTATGACGCAGACGGTATATCCCATTCATACACGGTTCCTGTTGACACTAAAAAACCACCGCCTGCGCTCACACTATCCTGATCTGCCTTTCTAATCTAGCAATCACTTCGTATCGCGCCTCTTCTGCTGTAACGCTGAGAAATGAGACCGCACGGATAATGAATGCCGACCTGTTGGGGGCGTTCACCTTCACTGGAGGGCGAAAGATTGACTGAGACAAAAAGGAAAGATGACAAAGAAGATATGGTTGGATATCTAAATATAATTTGTGGTTGTAGAGATGTGCTAGCACAGGCTAGGTGAGATCACTTCTTATACCTACTTGTCTTTGTTGTCGTAAACTCGGCAGCATAAACATAAAAAAGCACTCTTTTGTGCTGGCACTGTTAAACTTTGCATGGCAATGCTTAAATTGATTTTTTCTTTTTCAATCGGATAATTCCTACCTTTTTCACAAATTGCGCAAATTAAGTCAAACGTTCCTAATTTTCCACTCTTCTATGAGTTCATTTGACGGATACATTTGATAAATAAACTATTTACGCCATTTTTGCTTTGTCAAACTTAGGAACGATTACCCAAGATCAAGACCTAGAAGTAGAACTGATGCTCGTTAGGACTGACTGCCGCTAATTTTTGCTCGTAATTGGGCATTTGCCATGACCACTTAGTATGAGCAGCATGCTTAGCCTAGAGAACCCAGGTTCGTACATGGAAATACCATGCATGTTCACTTCAAGACGCTACTAGCGAATGTTTTATGCGTCGGTAGGACATCTTTGTGAATGTTGAATGTAAGAACGCAATTCAGAGGACTGTTAATACAGAAACTACGCTAGCTAAGTTTCTTCGCCTATGCTATTGTTCAGGGTTATTTCCTTCACTGTTTTCTCATTTCTAAATGATAAGTGCAGCTTGCTGGCTAATAGGATGGTTTTAATCATGAAACAAGGGTCTAGGAAACCCTTGAGCACACTATCAAAACTGATGGGTTCAATTTGAGGAGAAATTGCAAAGAAAACCCTTTAGTTACATCAGACATTGAAAATAGTTTTGTGGGAACAAGCAGAATAGAGGAAAGGGAGGCTTATCAAATTGTGGGCATAAAATTCGTGCAAATCGATATCAAAGATTGTTTTAGCTTAAACAGCAGTAATGCCAATGTGAAAATTTAACTAGAGATTTGATTCAGATCCTTTTGAGGCATCATGCTTAAATCTACGCCAATGACTCCGCCTTCAGCGTAATATGCTCAGCGTGTATCACTTCATGTCAATTAGTCAGTTGCTGCATGGTTGAACAATCGTGTTGGTTGTCTCAGATCAAGGCAGTTAGTGAGCACTCCTAAGTTTATCGAATGAGCTGGTAAGGCTGGGGATGAAATGCTCATGAAGTGAAATGATTAGTGTAATTTCTGGTAATCGATGGACTTGCCGAATATGGTAAGGATTTGGACGTTACTAACGTCCTAGACACAGCTGTCTTCGTAATGCATAGCTATACGCAAAGGCTAAACGTTTATTAAATAAATGGGGTAAAATCTTTACTGGCAACACGAGTTTTTGCTCCTTTGAGACAGAAGCATTAGGTACAAAGAACTTTGTTAGAGATTATGAAGGGCTATATAGCACATTTATGCCTCAAGCCAGTCGCTTTAGGCTGTATCATTTTCTTAAAGACAGTATGGAGAAGAGGCGAACCACTGATTTTCTTTAATCACTTGGTACGACCCGAGAAATCGTATGCCTTTTGTTTCGCAAATGCTCCTTCCTTTAGGAGGCTATGATGCCTTAAGAAGAGATTCGTATAAATAGGGTTTTAATAGTGCCTGGTGTAATACCATTCCGAATTTTTGTTAAAATCAATATCTATAAGATTAGAGTGATTTGGGTCAGTAAAAACATGAAGGTTGTTTCCAAGGTAGAGAGTTTTTCTTTTGTTTTGAGTTCATGAAGGACTCATCACTTCTGAGCAGCTCTTGGCCCTGTGCTAGCTAAAAGCACTTAAATGGATGAATAATCGCCCCCTTGAAGGAGGCTTCAGCATATTTGGATATTATTTGTAATGCTTGCACCTTTAATCGCTAATAAATTACGTTGATATACAAAACGCACTTCGATGAAATCAAACCTGAAGACATTTGCCTTGGACTATTGGAAGTGAAAAATATGTTCAAATTATGAGACTAGAAATATAATGAGGCTTACAACTACGAGAATCCATTTCCTTTTTGCGATATATTTGGGGCCAATATTGCCCCACTAAAATGTACATCCCACTCATCTAAATGCTCTTATGAACCCTACGCATTCGCCCCAAATGACGCATAGACGAAACTGTCTGCCTTAAATTTTACAGCTAATTTAAGTGTGCTTTATTAAATATGTCTTCACAAAATAAAGGTAGTGAAGTCATATTCTATTTTAAGATCCAAATGATGCTCTTTCAACTAAATTCAATACTTGATGCTTCTCCATGTGCATCAGCTTTAAGGCACCTAAGACAGAATTGAATTTCTATTTATGGACGAAGAGAGCAGCGGAAACACAACTTGTTGTAAGGCATTTGGCTAGACCTTCGAATTGGCAGCATTTTACCGAAAAAAAAAACATTAAATGTCGAGATCAATTCATGTTCGACATAAATTGACGATTGTTTAGTATATTTCATAGGGGCCAATCTGTATTTTTCCAACTTGGCACATCAAATAGGATTTACCCATAAGGATGTAACTGGATGTAATCGTAAATGAACAGCTTACAACGAATTGTGGTTTTACAAAGACATGGGTAGTAGTTGATTTTAAACTTACCAAAATCCGAAACCACATATTAAACCCAGCTATCCGTGTAATCAGACGCAGTTGTGAGGTTCCTCCTGACCTCTGGATAACTCAGCCTTATTAACCACTGCAGTCATGATTGTCACCCAGCGTGATGCAATGCTCCCTTGTTAGATTAAAGCAAAGCCATTTGACAGGATTCATTCCCACCCAAACAATACTAATGACAGATATTTGCCATGGAACATCGAGATGGATCTCTTGCTAAAGTAGTACAGATATTGTCATGTAATGTTGATGATTTCAAGCTAATGACCATCACCTCTGGCGTTAAGATCGGTTTCGCTGCAATTAATGAAATAGTGCATTCAAAATTAATTGGTGGGCAGATGATGTGCGCATACGGTGCACATTAGGAGAGTCTGCATGGCTTACTAGCATTCCACTTTGTACTGCCGATTGTAACACTGCTTTCCTCTTCAGGAAAGTCACTGTATATTGACGCTGGTTGAATGTGATTGTTGTACGAGCATTTGCAATGGCTCTATGGAACAAGAGCAAACCTAGACCAGATGTTCATCGCTTACTTTAAGTGAAGAATTTCGGTTATTAAGTGAACCTCAAGCCATGCTTTATTGATTCCTTTTTCTTTTTACGACGTTAAGACGCAGGCCTCCATGGAGAGCTGCATATGCAAATACATAACGTTACATTGTAGCATTTTTTTACAAACACCTGGGAAATAACACCGGCGATAGCTGTTGTCAACTGCAGCGGATGCACACGTAATGCGCCACATCCTGTGATTGTCTTTACATGTCTGACTTCTGGTGGCAAGTGATCCTTGGACACACCTCTGCTAATAGCTGCCGCAGTCATACGAAGACCATTATGCCTAATAATTACCTATTTCCTATGGAATTATGAAGAAGGTAAAAAACTTAGAAGCATTTTTATGCGATGATGCAAGCAAATTTTAGGATGAAGGAGGATATCAGTAACAGCATCTGAAGGCGATAGGTGATGAGATTTGATTAGCAAGATTCATGAAAACGAGAAATTAGGTACCAGACAACTCATACTGAAAATCATTTCAGTAGCGTCGACATTTTACCCCAAAGCGCGATCGCGAAGGCTGTCAGCTGTGAAAGCAGGCTATGCGCAACAGGTGTGAATAAAAAGCATCCACAGCCCTGTTAAATAACATTTTCTCATCTATCCAATTCGTGTCACGGAGCCAGACAAGAGGCACGATTGATGGACTTACTCGTGTTTTGTTCTTAAGATTGCTTTTTGTCTGTCAGTTTGGTGGACGTTAGTTTCCTTTGATATGTTTTGTTTGTAATAAATGCTTTTTGCGAAAATTGTTGTCAAAGCTTGCGAGATGTTTTTGTTCTTAAGATATCTACTTTTGCAAGACGGAACACGTTAGGGTGTGTAGGATATGTCTCATCAACTGTGCCACTTTGTGTTATTTGAATTTGACAAAGCGTCAACCTGTAAGCGCTGTAGAAATGTGATTCCGTTACTGAGAAGTTCGTTGACGCCAGACATTAGCAAACTTGTATTTTGGAAAGGAAGCAATGATTCCTTGAAATTATTGTTTTCACTTCACGTTGAGAGTTTGTACATCATAAGCATAGGGCCTTGAGGTTTAAAAATAATGCAAAGCGACCGAAAAATTCGTCTGTTTTGACCGTGCAGCATAGCCGAATTTTATAAACTCTTGACGATGCACCATGCTTGCATCTGATCCGCCTCTACCTAAGGTGAAATAGGATGGAGAGTTGGCCCAGTACATCGACACACTCCTTTCTGACCAGCTGTCTTCGTAATTTAAACATATCGGAGAAAAGAATGGCTTGGCTGCCAGCACTATTTGAGTGAAAACAATGCTGGTATATTGCTGGATTGTTAATACTAATTCTGACAGCAAAAACAAAGATTTTGAGGTGGTGGAAGAGATCTCTCGCGTAGACATTTGTAAATGGAGCGTGTTTTAGAGTGCAAGAGGATTACAGCTTTTAGAGCCATGTAAATGAGTAAGCTTTTAACGTTTAATAACTAGAGGGCGAGGGTAGTGGAATTATCCGTGGGCACCTACCCCATTGTTCGAAAGTAAAATAGCCAGTGCTTATTGTTGACCATTTGCTAATAGATAGCGAAAAGTGTTAGAGTTGTTTCATGCATGCACTGCGTGTAGATAGTGAGTGTACCAATGGAATCTTGGCTAGTCACCATTCCTGGGGTTAAATGCAAGGGGAGCAGTGTGCTTATGGAACCGCTGTTTGTTTGGGTTTTAAATGTTTTGTATACCGTCAACATTGGACTCACAGCTACTTCAGCGCATGAGGTTGCGATTGCGTTTTTATTGCATTTGTGGTGTGGAGGCAGACGTGTAGGTGGGGCACATTGGACACATTCGATCCTTCTCACCAGCCATGGGGAGCGCGATTAACCCCAGCTGCATTTGCCACCGCCGCTCACTCTACTATGGCGTTTGCGTGTGAATGTTTGACCACTCGAACTAAAGGTTTTATGTGGAAAAAGTCGACAACATATCAGCGAATATTCTTAAGTCTTTTAACCATGTACGATTGGCCAATAGGAACACATTTGCGTGATTATGCATATGAATCAATAAAGAGCCTAATTACTCACTTCCCAACCCTCATTAACATACCTATCCACTAATACTGATAGAAGTTATGTTGCTTAGATTGCTTATTATAAGCAAACATTTAAATTCTACAGATTTCAAGGATACTTCTGCAGCCAGGTGAATCTTTTTCCCGACAAGCTCAAGCAGCTAAATATTTGGCGCAAATCGAGCTGAAGTGCATTAGGCGCATCTGTTTCTCTGCACACATTTAAAAGGTCAGGATCAATCGTGTCTGCATTATTTCAGTACTGCTTCCCTACCGTAGCGTTCAGATGTGGTTGTTTGAGCACTGCATCCAAAAGTTTCCCGCAAATAGAATGCATGGAAAGATTTGCCTACTTGGGTAGTCCCTATATTGCAATGCTCTACTGTCTTTCATTGTTGACTAAGTAAGACTTGCAGTAGGGTAGAGTGAACCAGTGCAAGCCGGTTAAGCGGCACTGGTTACCTTAGCTTAGCCCAGCATAACGGAATGCGTGCGACGTAGTGTGGACGTGGTGAAACAAAGAGAAAAGAGGGTGTAGATTTATCAACTGTTTAGAATGTCACTGACATGCAGCACAACTCTTTTGTCATTGCTAAACCAATTGGCCAACTACCACAAGCTCAGCAAATCAGATCGTGCTGGACCTGTTTATAGCCATGAATGTACGAAATGGCTTTAAGAATTAGCCTTGTTGAAAGCATTGAGAAAAATTAGTTACCGTTAGTAGTCGTTTCCTTTCAAATGTATCGCCACTCCCGAAGTATATTCAGTCTCATGTCCTCTGAGCCTAGCCCTGACAGTCAACATATCATTGTGCAATTTCCTCTCCCCATTTCCCCTCCCACTAACACCTCCAAATAGGCTAGGTCAGCTGCAATTTCCACCTTTGATTATAGCATTGTTTCATCTATACCGCTTCCGCACTTTTAAATTTACTTTGGGTGACACCACTTTGTTCATTTTCGTGCAGCCTTTCATCCAAATCAGGCCCCTTATCCACTCAAGTGAAAATAGCATTGACTTAGCCACGAGTCACCCACTTCTTATCACGCCATTTCCTCGTACGACAATGATAAACTATATTCACTCAACCAATACTCAAGCTTTTTTGGCGAAGTAGCAACGCATTAAGGCCTTGATCCCATGTGAAAGCCCGTTGTTGAAGCCCGTGACAGGCTTTAATCAGATTCACTCCAGTGCATAGTTTTTGCCAGTGGGAGCTGTTGGATGTTCCTTTAGTTCTTCTTCCACATCAAAGGCACCCTTCGACTGTAACACTTGTCGCCCTGCTCCTACTTCTCCAGATGAGAATTGCGTGCTTTTCCTACCGCAGAGGTGCTCGAAGTATCAATAACATCGGTTTGGTCCTCCTTAACCGCATGAGTAGTTTCATGGTGGTGAAAATGAGCCATGTTGATACAGTAAACCTTCACTTCCGGATTGTTAAACTCACTTCATCACACTTTACCAGCCAACATTTTACCTACTTCAGGTCATCGGTCTACTTCGCGACCCATTTATGCAATCTTATGCAACGAAATCGCTTCGCATCTTATGGCTTCGCACTGTCATTTATTGCGCGAAGTGGGATGACATTTACCGCATTGGGTCATGCAGTGCTAAAATGATACACAATGCAGTAATAATCCCCTTGTATTTTGCATATCGCATCATTGCGTATCCCGCTGCACTTCTCTTGCTGCTTTCCCACCTGCTCTCCGCCCAAAGTGAGAGCACTTGAATGTCAGTGAATTGCGATCAAAAGACGGATTAGATAATGTTCACGATTGGCGGTGAGAATAAAGGAGAGTAAAGCATTAAGAGGTAACTTACGGGTTGGCGGCGTGAAAGCTCCGTGCAAGACAGAATGTACCGATAAGATTAGGCTCATCCGAAGCAACATCACTCTCAAAGAAAAAACTCGCATTCACACTCCACACGCATGTGTGCTTATAAATGTGTTGCAAGCCAATGGAGTGGTTACCTCTTGATCTACGAAACAAGCTGTGTGCATACACGCACATCGCAAACTCCCAGATCGTTGAGTTGTTTGAGCCAGTGTGCTGGGTAGTCTGGTGAGGATGCCTGTCCTATCAGCATAATGTTTACCCTCAACTACAATATTGTGAGTGAATAATTTGCTTGGACTTACAAAGAAGTTAACATGAACACCAAATCCATAAATGTAAGTCGGTTAGCAGTAACAGAATCAGTGAATGAAGATCCGTTGCTTGCAGTGATTGCAGTGGCTGACGCCGAGCCATTGGCTCGGGCATTGCAGAATTGGTAGCAGATCCACTCAAAAGATAACTCTCCCTCCTCCATTTAATTTCGGACACACTATCATAATACGTTGATTCTCACATATCAAAGGGCTCGTGGCGGTGCATAGCAGATGGGTCTGTCTCACAGTCTGTGGTCGTTTTCATGGTAGGAAACGATGGAGGAAACAGTGGCCAAGGAGCACTGGTCTAACCTTCAATCCTATTTTAGTGGTCAATTTTGATCCCTGAGCTAAACATTGATTAAGCGACTGGAGCCAACTAATCTTTTGAGCATTCAAGCATAGTGAAGCAGCACCACATTATAAGTTTATTGTGCATATTGACGACGGCAATGTGGGTTTTATTGAAATAAGTTATGGAATTAACTTTGGACCCAATGGAGCGGTCCATGGCATATCTAGGCATTCACATAAATAAAAATGGTGAGATAAATTGTCTCTTGCCATAGTTGGGAATAAGTCAGCATTCAATGCAGGTACATACCTAAGCAGCAACAAACTGTCATCCTGCTCTTATTGAGCCATAAAGCGGCACATTCCTTAGTGGGTGAAATTTCACGCCTGCATAACAACTTTGATCCCATGAAAACCTCATGCCTCGGTACTTCATTCTCCTAAGGCTGCATCTTAACAGAATTAAAAAATCTGCCTAGCAGCATAGCCCTATACTTGACTATCTCTTTAGTTTTCCAAACAATTTTAATCCATGGAGGCTGTTCTTATACTTTGAGGCATAATTTTCTGGGCCGTGCTGGTGGCTTCTAAGACTTTCTGCACGCGGATAAGTAGCCTGCCCTCTGGTACAACTTCAGCTTATCTTTACGTCAACAAAGATCCGTGGTACTACGTTTATGAGGTTTTTTTAGGAAACTGTTAGATTTCCTCACATTCGATGAATTTGCTGATAACCAGAGTTGAGTTGATCTTACACAAGTCACCAATGCGAGCAGATGGCAATTCTAACTCATGCGAATCGGCTAGGTGTGCATAATTCAAGTCAGCATTTAACTCTGTATCCAGCCTGAGGCAAAGGCGAAGCGGGTAAAAGAAAACGATGGATGATGAGCGTTAATGTGAAGATGTCGAGGTCTTTAGGTGAGCGTGTGATTGAGCCATCGTGAACTCGTGCGCCATCGGCTCACGCGTGGGCGCACGCACACCAGCCATGTGATCTGGCACCATTACCTCAAGTACTGATTCAAGTCCATTTTATGGCATCAAGCAACAACGTGCGCAAACAGCGGTTCTTGAGGAATCGAGGACTGAGGTGGAAAAGGTTTTCTTGCTGCAAATGGGGCAAGGAATGCTAAAATGGTGCTTGACGTTTTTCATTTATCTCAATGAGAAAGACTTGTTTAGTGCTCCTTCCGTCCGCGTTCTTAACCAGTGCGTTGCAGCGAATCCACTAGGCTTCATAAAGAAAATATTGATTGTCAAAAATAAACCAAAACAAAACTCTGATAAAGTTTTACACATACATTTTGCACAAGACTGTCCATAAAACTCTTCAGACCAGCAAATTATGCAAACATTAGAATTAATTGTAGCTTTTAGGAGTCGCTTTAGCACCCTTTTAGCTGTCAATATCACAGCCAAAAAAAACTTTCTGGCGTTTCATTTCTCCACGGTCAAGCATACCCATGAAGGAGGTCCGCCCACAGATCACATGGCTGTCGTGCATATGCTTACGTGTTAGCCGATGGCGCGAGTCCACGTTGGCTCTGTCACACCCTCACCCGAAGACCTCTGTTTTCACAATGATCCTCATTACTCCTTGTCTTATTTCATCACCAATGTTCCCTCCTTACTTAAAGCTGGATGGAGAATTAGCTGCGCCTTAAAATTTGCATTTATTACCGAGACTTATCGTTCGTGTCCTAAATCTATCCTTACCCCTAGGATGCTATTACTTCAGCTAATGTCTTCCACACACTTTGCACTATCAGACAATTTTGTGCGGAAGAAGCAACTTTTGTTAAAAAACACAGAGAATGAAGGGTTTTTGCTGTTTCTTGGGGCACTGCTTACTATGACGGTAGATGCATAGCAATATTCTCGATGAGAAGGCTTTGTTCTGTTCGCCTTTTACTTGCATTTCTAAAACAATGTTGAGGATTTAATGTCTTACCACAAGTTCATTTAATTTCACAAAGGAAAAAGAAGTTTAAAACTAAACGAAAGGGGGATATGGCAACTTTTATAACGCTGTCCAGATCAAAGCAGTTGATTTAATATTGGTTGAGAAAATTTTAGTCTCATTATTATTATTATGTTACCATATTATAGACAAAATACTCATCTGGTGTTGCACGCCCCCAAATAAAAGGGTTTTACAAAGGCAGTGAGGGGTTGGAACATAGTGCGTCCACAGGCCACGTGGCTGATGTGCATGCGCCCACGCGTCAGCCTTTGGCTCACGACTTGAGTTGGCCTAGTCATACGCCCTCCTTATGACCTCTGTGCTTTCATAATGGCCCTCATCATTCTCGCCTCTACCTGTTCTCTTAGCTCTCCTCCCAAATGACATTGGATGCAGAGTTAGCTGCTGACTTGGGCTCTGTAATATCACGGGCTAATACGGGGTGAAATTGCCAACTAATTATTTATTAAACAAGGTGCATTCAACACTGTTCTAAAGCAAGCTAATGACCGTAGTGTCTTGGTTCCTTATTAATGTTGTGATGAGCTAAACTGGCATGGAAAAATGTAACACTTACCTCCATGGAGAAGGGCATGGTCCAAGAGGCATACTGCAGTGCCTAAACACAGCCTCCATTAACTGAAATGTTCGCCTGGCTAACGACCGAAGCATTGGCCTACCACACCAAACCTGTCAAGACGTGGTCTTCTGGGAATGAAACACTTGGACGTGAGGTCTTCACATGGACTAAATGACTCCTAAACTTTCATTTTGAGTGCAATGCTTTGCAAGGATTGTTAATTTTTTTCGTCAGACGTTGACACCTGCACCTCTCATGTTTGTCACAAATACGCGAAATTCTATGTCAAGCAAGGCGATGGAGCTGAAATCGTTCCATAAAATGCCAGAATATGCGTTGATAGACGTAAGTTTTAAAACAATCTCTAAAATCAATGTTAAGAATGCGTGAGGTTTCCTTATTTACTAGCGACTCATCAGTAGAATTTTAACTATCATCTGAATTGTTATAAAACGCGTCCGTACCAGTCGCGACAGACAGCGTCAAAAGTTTTTCAAAAGGCGCTGTTTTCCTCACTTTCGTTTAATACTCAGTTAATTATCCTGCACATAAAATGGTACGATTGAACAAGAGCCTGCCAGTTCAAGAATCTTTAAAAATTATGTAAATAAATAGATATCTTCCAGCGTATTTTGTTAGGCGGAATAAATTAATTTTCTTTTTCCTCTCTTTAGTGAGTAAAATTGTCGCCTACTAAGGGTACTCCTTATAGAACAGTAGGCACTAGCTCAAAAGACCTATCAACGTAATGGATAATTTACGAATTCTGAAGTATTTGGGAGTTACCTTCATAGCGGAAGACATGTAAATGGACGGGTTTTAAAGAAATCATTCAACTGTAAAATGTTGTTGCGATTTCGTGACAAATTAGTAAACTTTTTCACCAGACGCCTACATTCAACATGAAAATCTGATCCGACACTTCGTTCATAAAGCACTTCCACAAAGGAACGAAATTTGCGTCAGGGGTTATAAATAGCATCCATGATAGGCATTGCTCAAAAACCAAAGAAGCGAACCTTAGTGTTCAAATAGGCACCTTATTTGCACCCTTTAAAACTGCAAACCATTTCCAATTGCCATGCGCTTGCGCAATCGCAATCTTATTTTAAATTCCTTTTAGCACCAAGCTACAGTTGTGGTTCTTAAAATGCGGCTTTAAATATTGACAGTCAAATCAGTTACCTCTAGGAAATCACAATAGGCCCACCTACTCAAGCATGTAAGGTTGCATGGCGGTCATCGAAAACATTGAGTCGTTGCTTTAAGCGGTATAAAGTGTAGGAAGAGAGAGTGGATTTTGGACATTTTTAGCCACCTCAGCACAGAAGCAGAATTAACAAACACTATTTCATCGCATCTTATGTACTACTAGTGCAGGTAAACTATCCTTTGCCAATCTGCGCAATGGAATCGCAGGAGTGGTGGAGTGCACCCCAACGTTGGAGAAAAGGTAAGGCTTCCTAAAATGCCTTTGAAGCATAATTCAATAAATAATCCTACACTTCTGCTTCGCTACAAATCATAATGTTAGTCTTCATTCGCACGTCTTGGGTGATATTTTGCAGACTATGTGGACATATTCAAACACTTTTTCTGCCTACCATAAAAGCACCGCCTTCTTATTGGCATGCTTCGTGTTAAATTCCATATCTAGGCAGCATTGATGGAGTCTAGTCTATCCAAAATCCATTCCATTACATGGTCGAGGCTATATGGGTGCCAAGACTACTCATGTCTTGCATACTGGAAGATAACTGCAGGCCTGTTGCAAAGTAAAGTCCCAGCCTAGCACGCGTTACCCCATGTGTGACGCCTGCTGTGATCGCTTAAAATTAAGCAGAATTAGGCCCTCCAATCAAAGAAGCGAAGACTGCACAGGCAAAAGACCCTTTTACGAAACCGCAACTGCAGTAATAGGCATTGGATCAAAATGCTGTTTAAAACATTCCTCTCATTAAATTAAGTCCTGCCATCACTTGTGACATTCAACACCTTCCTGACCGAGGAGGAAGCTGGCTATGTACTGTGAGTTCGTCTGGTATTTTGCCACTAGAAGCAGACAATCAAACGTGGTCCTGTCTATCCGTCCTTCTACCCCTATTTCATGTTTAGCCATTCCTTCATCACACATTCTCTCTATCCCCTTTGAGTCGCGCAAAATGCACGCAATCAGGCAGTAGGTGCGTCCACGCAAGCAAACTGGTGGACTCAGCGAAGCAAGTTCTTGCTTTTACCAAAAGGGCGAGGACTGAGCACTGAGTAATACATGTACCATGCACCTCCAATTTATTTGTTGTAGTGGATTTGCAAGACCGCCTTGGCTTCGCCAGGAAGAATGTGAAAAGATAGCAGAGTGTCCGTCAATCAAACTGCATTCTAACTGATTGGTCTTGCACTATTTAAGTGGCTCGCGTCGGTAACATTTTACGTACTGACTCTAACTTGAAATGCTCATTCCTGGTAGTAATGTTTACGGTACCCTATTTTCACTTGTAAGAGGGTTTGCGTTCCCTTCTATATGAAAGCGAAGGAGGGTAGAGAAGTGAAAGGAAGAAGAGAGCGATAGTGTGTGCTTGTGCACCAATTTGATTCCAGCGTAATAAATGATATTGAGTAAAAATGAGATGGATACTGCTGAATCACAAGTAAGGATTTGCATGACAAACGCACGACACAAGGCGCACTTACGCGTTCATCACATTTTACTCAGATTGTCAATCAGCAATGTAGGAATTCTTCCCACGTGATGTGTCGTGTGCAGCCAAACCTATGAGAGCTAATATTGCTCGACCTTGAACAGCACATCCCGCTGGCAGACCAATGGAAGCGCTGATAACGGTTGTCAACAAGATTTTATGTGTAATGTGACAGGCTCACCATCATTCGATCAAAGTAAGGTGTGAAGAAGCGATGGGATCAACAGACGCGAATCTCATTTCTGAATTGAGCACAAGAAGTGAGGAGGAACAGCAGCAAGAACAGAATCAACGGACGCGGAATGTGGAAGAGGCAGAGAGACAGACATCAGTTGATGCAAAGGAAAATTCAAAGGCACGTGCAGAGCAGTGGAACACGTCGACTTCCTCGGAGTTAGAGCCAGAGAAGAAAAGAACAAGCGGTATTCTTGGTGTCCTGAGGAGGACAGTGCTGGAACTGCATAATGCCGCGAGCAAAGCGCTGGATGCCGTCGAGACGAGATTGCAGCTAGACACTAGTCCCGATTCTGACAGCGTTGATGTTCTCGTCCAGCGACTCGCCGACCTTTCGACCAAAATTGCCCAACTTAAAGATGTCCACTCATCGCTGAAAGGAGCCGCAGTAGGTAGTAGTGCAAAATGAACGAAGTTTTGTGGAACCGCTTGGTTGCTACACCCATTCACCTCACTTCCTCCCTCTTTCTCTCCCCACTACTTCACCCTTCTTTTTGCATTTCTACTTGCAGATTTTGCGAGAAGAATTCGAAAACTAGACTTCGTTAGAAAGGCCCTCTGTTGAAGTCACTCCTACGAAAGATAGTGTGATAAGTTGGAAATCTTTACGAGAAGCGCAGATGGAAACATCCAATCAAATCAGTAATGCACTTTTTTAAGTCTGCCACCTTTATTTCTTGTCTGTCAATCATAAGTTTCTTCCATTTTTTGCATGAATGAAAAGCAACTTCTTCTTGCAGTAAGTGTGAATGATTCTAAGATTAAAAAATCCTGCAGTGGCGTACTCAAGTATGCCTGACCTTCCGTTCATTTCTCTTCTCCATCACCTCTGCATGCACAAATGAGGATCAGCAAGTTAGACGATGTAAGCAATCTAAACAAGGCTGCTGATCACCTCCAAACTGTTCGAACCTGTTTGCTCAACAGACGGGAGCAAGCCGCATTATGGTTATTCCCCATTCACAATGAGTTTAACATGGCTGTGGCAGCGAGTGAGACAGCCCTAACCAAAACCTTCAAAACAGCTCTGTTTAGAGTAGACGCCAATGCTCTGGACATTCAAATGAATTTGGACAATTCGACTACTGATGTGGGAAAAGTGCAAAGACATCCTGCTAGCTATACCAAATGCGCTTCCAAAGCTTGATGACAAAAAGGCGGATCTCCATTCTAGACTGTACCATCATTAATCGTACTTTCTCATTATCTTATTAACTTTCTTTAACGAAACGCAATGTGCTCAAAACACGGCACAATCTGCGCGCCAAGGCCCAGCGGGATCCAACACAGATACATACATTCTCGCGCCGGAAGGATTGACACTGATAAATCTGTGATTTGATACGCCCTGAAAACCACCTATTATGACTGTATGCCCGTTCACTATTTGGCCTTGTCACTTTGATGCCGGCACTAATTATGCCCGTAAGCATCGTGGGAGCCAACATTCACAGCCTTCTCCATCACTCGGTTTTTCTCTCACTGTTCCTCACAAGTTTGTTGCAAATGGGCTGCTCGGTGAAATTCTAATGTTATAATGTCCCATTTACTTTGCAGATGCAAAACATTTTAGAAAGTCTTGAATTCGTTAACGAGAGAAAACACCGATTTTGAAGGCAAGAACATTTAAAAACCCACTGATTAAAATGTGTTTTAAGTCCTCTCCAGTAATGTTGTCATAAGGTGGCCATGAAGCTCGAGTAGTTTTCAACACATCGTCGGCGATACCTGTCGACTCCTCTCGGTTCGGTAAAACACGGTGGATGCAACTTGATGCTGCATCCCCTTACTAACATTGGTTTAGGCTGTTGCATTACGGCGAGCCACTTTGTTCATTTGCCGATGCCCATGCAATTAGGCCTAGCACCTTGATGTAGCTCCATGAGATCCTCAAATGGCGTGGTATTACGTGAAAAGGAACTTCGTAGCTATCTCGCGTCCTTACCAAAAACAATGGTAATCTTGACGGGTAGCCTTCCTAGCTGCGCCTCCTTTCTGTTACGAAATGGAACAGCACGACCTTTTTGGCTGCCTCATGCCCACAAATATTTGTTTACCCAAGGCTCAATCAGAGTAGACTGCGCAGAGTAATGTTGCACAAACGCTCAAGGCTGATTAAGCTTTTGCTTTCCCTTGGTCAACCGTTAGTAAATGTGGCTGCTAATTTGAGATCTGATTTGTACAAATAAAGCTCTTATTCACTCTCGTCCAATAAGTACTGAATCCAGTTTTGTCAATCCCCTCAATCCTTCCTAGAATTACATCCAACCCCACAAGCATCGCAGCCCAAGTGCCATGGGCATCACAGCCTTTGTAACGACTTAGGACGCTACGAAGCTTCGTGAACACTCTTACTTGTTGATAAGTCCTATTGGTCAACTATTCTAAAGAATCAGCAGGGTTATTGTTCATCGCAAGTTAATTGGCGTTAAATAAGTGACTCACGATCCAGCACATTCACTCAGTCATTCAGTCGGCTCTTCCACTGACTTCACAAGGTGATTCACGATGTTGGTGAGCGTGACGTGTGCACAATTGGGGTGAAATGATATGTTGGCAATGATGCTGGGCACAGGAGTCTGAATGTCGCACCGTCAGTACTAATGAATAGACAGGTGAGAAGCGTACTCCAATCACTTTGCGATCTTCTTGTGAAGGGCTGCACTGATGACTACGGGTAATTCAATCAGCTACGAAGAAGCTTGAGGATCGACAAGCTGCATGCGCCAGTGCGCCACCGCCTGTGTTACTGTCATTGCAAAAACTTAAAACTGCCTCACAATGATCTCACAGGCAAGTTACTAGCCGCCTTAGAGAAGAAGAAAACTTTTCATGACATCATGGTGTCAGAAGAGCGACCTATGCAAAGGGGGCATTTGCAAACTCACAGTATGTGGGATTTTGGGCTTCCATTTCTTATCAACGAGGTGGCACAAATAACACGATTGATGAGCGTCTTCGTATTTGAAGCCAGGAGACACGTCGACGCTACGTTTTAAACAACTGAACCAGCATTTTCTCTCGAAGGTAATATATTTTCTGTGGTTACCACTGAAACACTACAAATGTTGCATTTTTTTAAAGTATACTTTGCATTAGGCTGCGTCGTTTAAGAGTCTAGACCACTCACGAATCGGTACACACCCTGGTCCATTCTCAAAGTGCTCAACTTCTCTTTCTGCATTATGGAGATGCTGAAGGCTTGTGTGGTATAAGCGAGCACGTGAGCACACCTGCTGTTTGAAATTTTTCTAGCACTACCGACTGCATTCTCGCACGTGATAGGAAGGCAAGCGTCACTTGGGTTCGCACAAAGATGTGAAATTATCTGAGGGCTTTCAATCTACCACAACATGCAAAGAGGTTCGCACGATCTCTTGCCAGTTAAGCTACTTAACAATCGCAGTATTTGATTAGATTTATTTTTAGCTGGAAACCAGGACTCAAAGCACAAAAGCTCCAAACAAAACTCTGATAAGCATTGTGAGCAAACTGGCATGTTAGGCGTACAGTGAGTTCATGGATAAGAGAATTCCGCCATCTAGTAGCTTGAATATAATGCACAAAGAAATGTCATTTTGGACCTATGAATAGGTCCGTTTGCTATGTAAAACTGAAATCTCAGATAAAAGTGAACGGCAACGGCAATTTCAATGCGGTATATGGCGTAAATAATGTAGGTTTGAACGAGTAAAGTAACAACAAATAATAGTGAATGCGTGTACTTTGGGGTGTATATGAGGACAAGCACGAGAATGTCGAAACCGATTTGGGAGCGCTCGGCATCAGCATTTAGGGTATGATGCGCACAACTTCTGCTTCCTCACCTTTAATGACTTACG
This sequence comes from Taenia hydatigena, assembly GCA_036345935.2. Lineage (NCBI taxonomy): Eukaryota > Metazoa > Platyhelminthes > Cestoda > Cyclophyllidea > Taeniidae > Taenia > Taenia hydatigena. Next base: position 255,887 of record JADWOT020000420.1, read on the forward strand.
CGTTCTAAGGTAGGGTACGGTTGCCAGACGCAGAGCAGATGGCGAAGTGAGTTGAATACGAGTTGCCAAAGGTGCACAGTTTTAATCGCCAAAGTTTACAAAATCCAGTAATCCCCTATGCATGCACTTACGCATAAAAAGTGGTTAGATAACATAAAATGGTGGAAAATGAAAATATCGGTCAGTAATGGGTAGAATTTCGCATAAGTATAAGTGATTGGCCTTGCAAGAAAGAGTTTGACTGCAATCCCGTCTACAATGCTAGTTTGTTTTAAGATAAATAATGATACCCGTTTCCTTGACATCATAGTATTAAATGCTACTTCCTAATCGCAAATCAGTAAAGCATCAAAGCTTAGGGATAGCAAAATGGCTATATACGACCAAACCTCTCGAAAGGGTGATTCAACGAAGATGACAAAGCTGTTAGAGAGAAGGCGCGGAGGGGTGGCAAGTGTGCTTAAGTAACCGTGTGCTCCCTAAAGCTCTCCATAAAATACACAGGGTTCTTGCACCGACTTACTGCGAATATCTGACAATAACGCCATGCGATGTTTTAGCCCAGCTGGTAAACCATGTGATACAAATTTGCATGCCTTATGGCTGTCAGGGCTAGACCTCACCTTCACCGCCTTCAGAGGTGAGCTCTTCTACTTTACTGACAAATCTCCCAACTTCCCCACTGGTTAGACACTAAGCATATGCCAGGCGGAGGCATAAATTTTACTTCACCACCTCATGGCTTGCCGCCGATTTGGATCAAATATTTGACAGCTCATTTGTAATGAAATCAAACATTTTTCATGCACTTTATTTGCAGGATTTGAGGTTCGCTACGCCAGAGTTGGCAAAACAATACAAAGTAAATTGTGCATGCCACAATGTATTTTGTGGAGTCCGCGACATGCGGAAAAGCTGTCTAAGGTGTTGCTTAATTATTGGCGATTAACTGACACCATAGGGTTGTGTGATGAAATTATGATATTCAAGCCAGGATTGAAACTGTTATTGCATATTCGCCTCACTTCTTCAAGAATTAGAAGTTGGGGATTATTTGTGATGCAAAGTTAACCTTATAAGAGGAATCAGTCAAATGCTTTTGTGGAATGACGCGAAATCGTTCAGGCGTGGTAGACAGAGGGACGATTTTACTCACCACGGCTTCCTTATGCGACATTTACCTCATTGTTTCGAAACGGTCTCTTTATTCACGTCAAAACTCCTTCTCAATGCAACTTGCATCGTTTCATGTAATGCTAGTTTTTCAACGCATTTCGGCACTCAATTGCTAAAGAAGTGGGTCCACCCTAGGCAACGAATCAGGTTCTCGGCATGCATTCCTGCTACCACAACACAGACGCTCATTGTCGAAACAATTTTGCTTCAGTCAAGTTCCGCATTGTTTTGGCGAATACTCCTTTGCATGCCCTGTCCTGCCCCACAAAGATGGACTCTTCCTTATCCTCCAGAGGGTTGGGCAGCTCGCAGGCATTCGTCTTTAGTTTCCTCGACGACCTTACTTTGCTACGATAGCGGCAAAGACGCAGTGTGAGACGAATACGAGGATTGGATTAGGCAGACCAAAATCAGTAGTGATCTCATCCTGTGCACATGCAGGGATGCTAATGATTGTGTTTGAAATGCTTTACACGACTTCCACATAGTCTCTCTTAGGCAATGTCCGAACATAGTATTCACCATTGAAGGTTGAATGGATGGTTGTAGCATGTTATTTCGTCCCGTTAAGCTTTTCGCATATAAATTTGTATTCCTCGATTCCTCTCGAATGTACTAGATGGTCCTAGAGGCAGGAAAATACTGAATCATTTGTCTACACGTCCACCATAAGACTGGCAAATGGCGTAGATTTCTACATTGCGCCCATTAAAGTAAAATAAGGGAGACTAAGGCAAAAGGAATGTGGGACAGATTCCCAAAGCAACGAAGTTCGTAATTCATTGTGATGGCAAAGTTCATACCATCGAATGGTCACAAGTGTTGAAATCGGCGACATTACTTGAACTAATCTTGATTACTGTATCTTCCGTAGCAATGGCAGCCGTTTAGACATGTAGAAGTCTGCAGGTGTGAAGTTGCCGCCTGATTCGCCAAGAAGCCTAATCAAACAAAGCCTGTTGTGGACAGCTGCTCATGACAGTTGTTGCCTCCCTTTTGGATTGACGGTGACCTCACTGGCCTGGTTTGTGACGGTCGTCTCGGCTGCTAGAAGAAGGAAGTGGTGAAACGGCCTCAAGTAGGTGTAAAATTATAACTTTAGCTTAATCCGACTGCCAACATTTACTTTCTTCTAATTTTTGACAAGAATAATTCGTATTCCTTAGGGTGCATAATGCTGCGAAGTAGAACAATGTCGACAAGGATTGGCTATAAGAGCATTGAAACTGTTGTGGAATTCCTCGAACATGAATAGTTCGATTGTGACTAACAAATTTTCGCCTTCCTCGCACTTGCTATCTCATAGGTCCCAAGGTTGGTCACGACTGCCTCATGCGGTACAATCGCTCTTTTGACGTAAACACGCAAAGTCGAAGCGAATCGACAAATACTTTAAACAGAGCATTTGAAATGTAGAAATGTAGTGCTCTGAAAAATATTATTTTAAACAAAGTTGTGCAATTTATCAAGGTCTGCTCTAAACAGTTCATTTTCCTGAACGTTGCAAAGTGGAAGGTCACCCTACTGCTTCGATGAAGGAAGCGCTGAAATGGCGTTGACAGGGACCAACACTGATGCAGTTTGTAGGGTGGAGGACAGCTCGCTTCGAATGCACATTTTACAGCCTAAATGTCTGTGGTCTAGCGCTTTGGCTTCTGAGGCGCTGTTTGTATTAGTATTCCCCACAGTTGGGGTTAACTTAGGCACCACACGTGAGGGTTTTGCACAGTCTTAAAGGAATCTGATAATGAAAAAGAAAAATGCGAACTGATTTATGAAGCTTAGTTTCCTTCTACAGGGAGTCCATTTTCAAAGAAATGTAAAACGGAGACCAATAGGAAGACAGTTTCTTTTTCCCATATGTCGCGCATTGATCCGGTTTCGAATCGGTTAGTAAGGGCAAAATTAAGCGAAATTCACTTTAGCTACCTCGATCTAGCCATCACTTTGTTGCTTCAATTCTTATGTTGGTTGCTTTGGCAATAAAAGTTTCGTTGCAAGCATACTTGCGTAAAATAGCATGTACTTCCGCAAATAGTACTTTCTGTTTAGGTAACCACTTTGCTCGGCCCAATGCGGCAAACATTACGATACATTTAAATGTTAAAAACCACCACAATTTCTTCACAGAGCAACAACTACACGAAAGAATGAGGTAAGGAAATGATATTAAGCAGCCCCATGTAATAATCCACCTGTCAAAAAACAACCTCAAAATGTGGATCAAAGGATTTTCATCAGACAGAAGAGCAACCACTCTGATCAACAGGACAAACAGGCACAAACAGAACCGCCTTCATCACTTCTGTGTCTAAAAGCAAGTATACGTCTTCGACGACTCCTTAATCAATGTAGCGCTCTACATGAAAGTAACTCGCTTCTACCTTCAGTCAAGATGCGTCCGTACAAAGCCACATCTGCCACTGGCAACGAAGACGGTTTTGGGCTTGAACAAAAAAAGAAGGACTGCCGCAGATGACATCACCGGAAGCGGTACGCCAGAAGTCGAGGGACCATTTAATGAGTGCTTGTGAGTGTGTGAGATGCGTTTGGTGAACACGAACAGTGCGATGGATCGACAGGACTATAGGAGACGCAAGAGTGTTCCAGAAACGCATACCCTCAGCTTTTGCTCTCTGCCTCAAGTGCTGCCAACGTAGGTGCCCTTTTACATTAGTCTGCTCGCCTAGAGGGTCTGAAGACCAAGAGAATAGTAAATATATAGAATTTGTATCATGATTTGTAAAAGCTCATTTGTGATTTCAAAGCAAAATGTTTTAACTACCATAGAAAGTTAAAATTTTAGGCACGCAATGGCCTAATGCAAGCTCCTAAGCCACAAGTCCTTCCTTCAGCTTCGATGTATTAAATAGTTTTAATGTTCCAACAACCAGTCGGTTCCGCCGTCCATACAATCGAAAATAGGTCCAGTTATTTCTTCGAGCTGTTAGCAACATGGCAGATGTCCGTGCGATGCATGAACGCCTTCCTCCAACAATCGTGCTAATTAATTACAAGCTTGATCTTGTTCCTAATTCCACAAGTCTCACGCTTGCTGGACGCGTTTCCATGGAGCTGCAGGTAGCTCTTCTCCGTCCTTCGAATATTTCTTCACAGTGGTTTTTGCTTCGTTTTTTTGGACTCCCATTTCAACGCGTAAAATTTAGGCTATCAAATGCTCTAAGCACAGTTTCGTCTTATCGCCAATCATTGGAATTCTCACTTGTGCAAGGAACCGTGCTGTTGTAGGTGGCCAAATCAACAGAGCTGATAATTTTCAACTCAGAAGAGCTCGAAATATTGTCTTTGCCCCATCAAGACAGTAAGTCCATCGGTGTGGACTTGTTAAAAACTTGTCTTATCAGCGGCTATTGTAAGTGGTGTTGATATTTTCCTTAGCCAGTTTTCGCCCGTCGAGCTTTTCCGTGTCGCCAAGTTGCTCTGCCAATCGTGGTGAGTCACCTTTGCGCCCTCTAAAGCAATTGTCTGTGCACGGCTCAAACTAGAGAAATCAAACCTCATTCTGCAACCCATTTGTGAGTTACAACCTATTTCTCCATGGTATTAAAAGAATCTATTCGGCCTCAGTGCCTACACTGAAGTGCACCAGTAGTGGAGCAATGTACTATCTGCTACAAAGTACGCAGATTGCGAGCAATCATATCATCCGGATGCCAAGGGCAAACGTCATTCTTAACCTTTTAGTGATGGAAGGTCAAATATTCGACCATCTACATCTCATTTTGAAGGTAACGACAAAGTTTTCAGATAACGCATAAGATCTTGCATACTCTGTTAGTGTGCTCCGATTTTAGTTGTTTAGATGAGGCGATAACCTCAACCCAACCTATTTTCGTTTATTTTGAGGAACGCATCAAATCTTCTCATTAAGCTTCTTAAGTGCTGCAAACTTTCTGTGCTTGTCAATATGCATTACAGAATCTGCTATGCGAATTGCATTGTAACTACACAAGCAATGCTGTGGCAAAGGATTGCTCTACGAAGTGCAGTTTATAGCAAATTTTCACGCGGATTTTCGCCACAGATCCTCTTTGACCAAAATTTTCTTCCAATGCTAGACACAATCATTGTTTGCATCCTCAGTGAGAGTCTAACCACTTTAGTAAAGTACAAAAGCAAACCCCAGTGTATTAGCGACTTTGCTTGTTGGAAGGCCGCTCAAAAGTACATAGGCACTGTGGGTCGCGGATTGTGATTTTTACCCGGCAAGTAAACTCCAACCTCGACACTAACATCGTCCATCCAGTATCTTTGTTTACCACATCTATATCTGCAGACTGACTGTGATTCATGCTGCACGGACTCTTTGGAGGAATATAAAAGAAATGCAACCTACCTCTCATCTGATACTAGGTGACTTCAACGGGTGTTAGTTGTGCTGCATGGACAGCATACAACATGCCCCTGTAGCTCCAAGTTAAGCGCACCCAACTTAAAATGGCAGGTGATAATGAGACCAGTGAAGTGGGATCTCAGTAGAGTACTAGATATTGCCCGCTAAGATGAGAAGCAGGGACATTTATTCCTCCTGATTTGCCAACTAAGGGTCCTTTCAGGTGATTCGCTCAATATTCTCTTGAGTCACTTGTCAAATTAATTTCTGTTCTTACTAAAAGCATTTAACCGTAATTCATGCAACACATTCGCGCTTACAGAATTAACTCAGTGAAGACCTTATTTTTGCAGTCATGTGCAGGCTCTGTGGAAACGAAATAACAAAATGCCGCACATTAAGCGAGCCTCATGATTATGCACCAGCTAGGTTCTCGCCAATAGTGGCAGAAGGATGGAAAGTGTCACTTTATTATTGTCAATCCTTTGTGCCAATTTTGATTTCATTGCCCATAATTAATCAGACTCTAAATCCAAGGGCAGAAGGAGAAATGTCACTTGGCTGTGCAGTTTTTCAATAAATATCAATTCTTCAGAACTGAATGCCACATGTGCTAATCTATGAAGCCAAATTTATCAAATATTAATGAAGGCAATGCTTAAATCGCTCTTGCTCACGCTCGGATGTCATTTCTGTATGACCGCCGGTATTCTCTTGGCAAACAGATTCAGCTGTGACCTTTCGCTCGGGTCATATTTGATGCAGACTCGATATATCGGTTGAATGATCGATCTCGGGGATAGAGAGCGCTAGCATTTGGAACAGTTTGATTGGGAATGTGAACCGTCACCTTTCACGGGAGGGTTAAAATGAGTAGTGGACTTAGATTGTGGAGTGAAATTGGGAAAACGAACGTCACTGGTAAAAAGCAAGCTGTGACATCTGCGATAGCAGGTGTTTTCATAAAAATGAAGGTTTACTTTGTGCAAAGAATGAGGACAATGACGATGACTCTCGAAAGCAAAACACGGATGTCGTGATGCTTCGTAGTAAATTGCAATGGCGGTAGAGGACTGCTGACGTTTTCGATTCCTGCGAAACAATTCACCATATTACAAGTATGGTGGGAAGGCTGATGAACAGGTTCTGCTCCTAGTCCTACTCATATTCAATTTGCTCCCTCTTTAGAGTCTGCGAGAGTGGAAGGCAGCGATGGTGCAGCGAAGGAAATGAATTTGGTGAGATGGACTGCACAATGAAGGCGGCACAAATGTGGGCAGACTGCATAGAGGAGCATGAGCACCTGCTCGCCATGATGCGTTGCATCATAGGCGCCTCTGCCTATGGTGCTTTTTGTCCTCCTCCTTTCTTCGTAAGGTGTATTTCTTTCTCCCGTCCGCTTTACTTGCAGGGTCTGGGCCACCCCAAAATGCATCATTGTGCTTCCTAGCGTAAGAGCAACTATGCTAAGCACTTTCCTTGCCAGATATTTACCGCAACGATAGACATTCTAATACCTTTAGATTTTAGGTCAAGCATAGTACTTAAGTGTTTAAAAAGTAAAGTATGAAACCATAGATTTGAAGCAGATAAAGAATTCGCCGTTAGCAAGACCACGATCTTAATCGTCGAGATCTTGTGAGCTATTATCATTTCCATTCATATCATTTATCTTTAATTTTGTCCTTTTTTTCTGAATATGAAAATCGTAAATGCATAAATATTTAGGTTGTTTCGGAATAATGTTGCGGTGACTTGAAGGTTGATATTGAGGTTGCTTTGATCGTGAACTGACGTCCGGTTCAAAGTTGGAAGGTCTTGAGAAAAGGTTTGACACTTCTGGTTCCCTGCCGTAGAGCATGTGAATTTCAGTACAACGAAGAGGGAGACGGACACTTTAATTCATCTGCCGAATCACAACTAAAATAAATTGTGCTCTATCAGCCAGCAAACATGACTCTGCAATAGACCACGAGGCACACTGCATGTAGCACGTTCAACTGATCCATTCTGCACGTGTCAAGGAGGTAGAACTCAATCAGAACAACACGAGGAAATCAAGACGTCGCAGCACTCTACGATATTGCTTACGCTGCATCATTTCATCCTCAACAACCTTCCCCTACTTTGTTTTGCCCTCGTAGACTGTGCCCATTGTTTCCTCACTGCTGCTCCCTTCTCCGTTCAAAGGGCTTCAAAAGGCAAGAGCGCTAGGAAGTGTTGGAATCTGTAGCAATTAAGGCCAGATGATGACATTTCTTCCTTTGCGTTCCTTTAGCTTCACTTTGCTGCGATCCTCTTTCCACCAAATTAGATGATAGCTTTTCCGGCTGGACCTGTCAAGAGAAGTCTGTGAGTTTGCAGCACGAGCACCAGCTTCATGTTCATCCTTGAATGTATTTATTCTAATAAATTGCTCTGAGCATGCTCCTAACATTTGCTTGAACACAGGGTAGATGAACAAATGAATAAAATTGATGTCAAAATGGAAAAAAATAAAGTGTTTGCAATGAGCTCCACGCACTCTGCATAGCCATCAAAGCCTACTATCACTATATTTTCTTCCAAGTCCTTCCCCTTTTTATTGCTTCTTTCTATTTTCTTTTCCACCTGCCTCATCAAATCACTCCTTTTATTTCCTTCTAACAGGACTATTGCTATTCTTCGCCTGCTCCTGAGAGGCTGTCAATCTTACTCTCCTCTCCAATAAGGGCAAGAATTGACGCAGGCAAATGAGATGGGCTAAGACGACCAAATTGAGAATAGCAGAGACCACAAAAGCCAGCAATTTTTCGTAAAAATGGGGCTTGCATTGTTTATCTTCATGCATTGGCTGTCGCAACCTCGTCAGGAGCACATAAGTTGTCCACAAGTCTGATAGGCACTATTTCCATTTCTCTAGTGCTGCTCCAAAGTCAGCGACGTATCCTGTCAATTTTAGTGCATCCAGAGTGTATCTTTCCTTTGCTAACTGCAGGTAGGGATGGATATGCACTACTTTTCTGCAAGATAACGCAGCAGCAGAAATAGTTCACTCACCGTTGGGTATGCTTCAAGGCAGCTCTGCGGAATCGCATAAGTTAGTAGCATTAATGGAAGTGCTTTTACGAGCCTTCTCTTGGGCTTGTTTAATAGATAATATAATCCAGGCGCAATGCAGAATTGAGTTGGTGTGGATTTTGTTAACCCTCAGAAAGCGATGATAATCAGTTACAACAATCTGTCACCATCACCAATGTGTCACTTGGAGGCTTTTCCAAGGATGAACTGCTCCCGAATGAAGATGTGTACCTGATTGCTCCGCATTTTACGCAGTGTTAATGCAATGCTCACATTTACATCCATCGAAATTCATCCTAAGCCCTGATTTCCTATTCTTTTGGCTATTTTATACAACCATCACTTAATTAAGGGACTTAGAATATCTTGCCAAGGGTGAAAACAAAAAAAGTTGTAAGCTTCGTGTGCGGCAATTACCCGTCCACCTGTTCATTGTATTTGAGTCCTCCTTACTATTTTCGTAAGATCGTCATCCAATTTTGGCCAGTCATTAGTTTTGGGGACAATTGTGCGCGTATGTATGTGTCAATTTAAGCGTCTCTACACAGATCGGCTATTTACTAGCTAGAATATCATAACTGCGCAATCAAAACTGCAGCACGACCAGTCACATGTAAAAACAATCGGAAAAAATAAACGTAGATGTGAAGCCAGTGATGATGAAGCAGCAAACTTTGGAAGTAAAAACAATTGTGGCAGAGAAGTGTCAAGTTTGCTATTTGCATGCCACAAAAAATTGGCGCTCTTGATCCGTTCAAAATTATATCGATAAGCATGCATTAGTGGAAATTTGTGTTCGACTTACTAAAAGAACGTATCATAGGAAATTCATCAAAGCCTGCCTCAGCCACAAATCCAACAAGCGTTTGAACTTCTACAATGTCTAGTGCCTAGACTTCTTTAAATGCACGAAACGGCAGAACGTGGCGGCTTACAAATTTCGTTGGAGAGGGAGTTTGACCTCAACTCCTACGACACTGCTTGCAACTGCTGCTTACGAGACGCACATGCAACGAATAGGTAAATGTCTTCGTGGTGTAAAAAGCATTAATTCGCACCTTGACAGTAATAAATGCCACTCGACAATGACCAATGCAAGCAAGTTAGTTTACGAATATTCCTCAAATTACACCCTTTATTCAATGGCTATAGGAAAGCGTATGAATACATTAGAAAGCATTATGGAGAACGTTTAGCTAGATATGTATTATAAGTCATTGCAAATGCAACAATACATTCATTCTTTATCATCAAAAATAACTCTGTCATGGCCTTTTATTGGCATGCAGTGGAAAGCATTTGATTGAGCAACACGCTTTAATGACCAATTACCGCAGCCTGCCAGAAATCTGAATATTCATCAAGCTAGCCAGCCTAACGTAGCAGTGAGTAGGTAGGCAAGCCAGTGGAAATGCAGTCAAATACACAGGCACGCAGGCAGGCAGACATTGAGGCGATGGTGGAAGAGATGACCAATCGACTGGGAGGAGTGAGGCGAGAGGAGAGAGGAACCGAGACAATGTGTGAGGCTAGGGCACAGGTAGTCGAAAAAAGAGAGGACAATGCTGCAGCTTGCTAGATGTTAAGACAAGTAATGAGTGTGCATGCCTAACAAGGCATTGGGGAGGCAGGCAAGCTGACAGGATTCTAGCCAAATGGGTAGGCATCCAAACGAAAGCAAAAGTGTAGGTCATTGAGTGGAGACTTAGGTACATTAAAATAGAGCACACCTGTAACGCTTACGTATATCAACTTATTAAACAAGATATAATGCATTGAAGTGCCGAGATTTCGCGAGGTGCATGCAACAAGGGACCAATTTAGGGGTTCGAGAGTGCTTAATACCTGCAAGATTAGACAGGCGAATTTGGAGTTGGGATGGCCTTCACAGACTGCGCCTCCTTTCATATCAAGGGTAAGAAATCGGAAGTGGATGAGAGAGACACAGAATGCATTACACTTACTTGCCTCCCTGCTAAATAATCTTGCTTTGGCACGATTCAAATAAGGCTATTTGTGCTACTCAGAGACAAAAGAATTAGAGGTTTGAAGACACCTAAAATTTATGAGAATGGCAATCACATGGATGACTAAAGTACGTCCATGTGCTCCCATGCATGAGGATCAGATGAATTCAGGGCAGTATAAAATGATTGTGCAAAACATCGGAGAACATTAAACAATCTCTACTACAACATTTGCAGTCATGGAGGGAGGAAGTTGAAACTCATGCTCGGGCAATACGTGCAACACATATCAGTGGACCAGGGATGACATAACCAAACTGATCATTTATTTGCTCAAGTGGTTGTACAGCAGAGGACAATGTAGCGCTGACAATTTGATGGTCAGCAGAGAGTTGGGAGAACTGGAAGGAGCTGTGCTTGAAGAAAGTGTGGTGGCGCAGAGCGATTTGCAAAAGCTGGTGCAGCTTCTGTTCTACCTACTTAAAGTGGGCTATCAGAGGTGTTCGTGTTGTGGCCAGACCTGCCCTTCCAGGACGTGTTCGTGTTGTGGCCAGACCTGCCCTTCTAGGACGTACTCGTCCTGTAGCCAGACCTGCTCCAATAGAACGTGTTCGTGAGAGCTGAGTGTGAAGGAGACCATTGGGAGAAGCTTGGTTGAAGAAGTCAGATCGCAGTCCTGTGAAATTTAAATTCAAATTTAAAAGCTTCTTCACTTCTTTTTAAGATGTTTTATCTGAACCGGATTACCCTACTTACTTCCACCGCTCCAATGCCATAGCAGGCTCTTCAACACTCTTCAGCTAGACTATTTCTTATACCAATCACCAATTTACGGCCAGCGTTCTAGTATAGCAAAGCCATATAATAAACGACATAGTTTACAATTCTTTCGAGTGTCTAATGTTTTCACCCTTCCACTTTGTTCTCATTTTAGTTTTGCATTTCTTATCATCAATCTGGACGGTAATCAGCTAGTAGGATGTGAAAGGGAGTGTGCCTTACTCACGTAACCAACGTCTTCACGAAGGCACCGCTTCAATTGTACTCCACTTCTTGTTGCTAGCAACACTTATGCGGAACATGTGGTTGGGGTGATTGTCATGGTGCACGACATTCGCGATTCTTCTGCTGGAAGTCGCGCAATTCACCTAACAATTCTCATTGCCATTACTGCTGCCACACCACACCAACGTGCAGCACGCCGATGGACATTGCGATGCTTTTATAATTACATCGAATTCGCCTCTCATCACCACCATTGTGGTGTGGTATGCCCTCCTTGAGGTGGTAAAAGGCCAAAGTAGAGCATGTGTAGACTACAATCAGTTATGAGGCATTGTGTGCTGTAGTTTTCTCATTATCGCGAGCTTTACATCTTATTTTGCTCTACAGGTTATAGCTATTACCAAAATCAAGCAAGAAACAACTATTAGCATAGAAGGAGGTCTGTTCCGAGCAGAAAGCACAACCTTTGCACTTTGTGATTGTGAACAGCTCTGCACAAGCTGTGGATGATGCATGCGCGGACGTCTGGTGTCTGAGTCATGGCTGGCTGAATACACCTGAATCAGGTGAGCCACAGCTTAGCGTACCATGTCGAGAGGTGACCAGAAGGCATGTGCAGTCGTGTTGTGCATGTGATTAATTTCGAGCCCAGCAAGTCGCTGCTTCACCTGATTTTAGTGCTAACACTCTAATGACAACGCGTAAGACTGGTTGGGATGCTGTGGTATTGTAGTATTCATTATTGCCACCGCCTATGTACGCTTTGTTTGCTTTCGCACATTATTTGCTTTTTCCAATCCAACCATATAGGACGCACCTTCAATTCAATGAATTACCTGCTACGAGGAATGCGTGGACATGAAATCGACATCGTGCGCGTTTCTGCACGCAACTCACATTAAGCCTCACTTAACTGGTTTTGGAGCACATTGTTTCCTTAAGTTTTCGCCACACCATTTTAACACTTTTAACTTGTAGATCTGAATAGTCGCTGGCAGGCATTGAAAGTGTAAGCGTGACGGCTATGAGATCTTTGCTTATTTGAAGAAGAACTCTTAAAAAAAACAAGGCAATTCGATGCAATTTTGCATCAGCAACTTAACTGGTTGAATACTAAATGGGATGAACCCACGCATTATGTGAGCCGACAAGATGCAGATGGCAAGTCGATTAGTTCTCACCATATGGTAAAGCAGGGATCTCTCCCACCAGTACTGTTCTTTGCGATGCTTGAGTTTCTTTGTCGTACGCTGCGATGCTTAACAGCATTACACGTTTTTGTAGTTGCCTCTCGTTGCCTTTAAGCCACTTCACTTTTTCATAACAAGACGTTGGCAGAAAATTGATGTTATTTTAATTTACCTGTATTTGCAAGACTGATGTCCAAAAGATAAGCAATGATATAATGGGGTCTAGTAGAGCCTTTGATGATGTTCCAAGTGGTCGTGTAGATTTCGCATCCAAATGCAATGGAGCCATTGCTTTGAAAACAGTTGAACGTCCACGCATTTTAAAACACAGAACCACCAGGAGACGATCTTTGAGTTTTCATAACCAACCTCATCAAAAAGAATTCGCAGCATGATTTTTTTGCTAAAATGAGCTCTACTTCATCAAATAAAATGGAAGGTCTGAGGAATTCTGGTCACCACAAATATAGTAAATTGGTCAAACACGGTCAAATATCATCTAAAATCGCCTAGCACAAAATTCTAGCTATCAGAATTAATTTGGCTTACATCGCATTACTTACTAGGTGACGCTCTTAAGCTATGTAGCATAATAAATTGAGAAGCATCTAGTTGTGTGCTAGAAATCAAAGAAAACGTTGCCAAATTAGTAATGATTCTGCCTAGATGGGAGGTGATTGCACATGTTTCCTATCAGCTTGGATAGTTCGTGAAGTTGATTTAAGCCAGAATCAATGAGGAGCATTGCATTTACCTCACCTCTTTAAACGCTTCATCATACTCAATTTGCCATTGGAAATATCTGCTCGGCTAATTTATGCTGTCAGCATAAGATCGTGGCCGCGGTTATTTGCCGAAATGAAAAAACTAAGGGAGTCATTCCAGTAGGTTGATTCCGGCCATATTTTTAATTATACCGTCTACGGTAACTGCTATCTCATTTGACATGACTGCATCTCTTGTAAAGCTAACTAAACATTCTAAGAAGAGACTATTCTTTGAGTTTAAGTCCAACACTATGTTCAGGTCGACGCAATGATCTCGGTTATCTCTGCTGAGGACAAAAATATCTAGACGTTTTATTTTTCTCGTATCAGGGTTGGTCATAAAGGCGAGGAGGTGGATGACAATGTTACGGGAGTCTGTAGAGATGCTATTAATGTAGCACAGATTCGAACAAATATTAAAAAATGTAATGTGTTATATGAGCTAATGCTGCAAGTCTCGCACTTCTATATGCACAACAGTCGAAAATATGGAGGGAAATCGCACAAACTACAACAGATTAGGTTGAACCTGTGAAGATTCTGCACGACGTAACCTTTTATTCAATAAAAACTTCAAAAAGTTAGAGTACTCGATTCAGGCGAATTATTTGTTGAGTTTATGCATCGTTAATTCGCAATTAGCTTTTAACAATATGTATGCAGTTTTGTTGAGTTGACCATGTTTTAAAGGACATTCGACTTCAAATCAGTCGTTTTGTCTGCACGCTATTTAAGCGGCAGTGCGAGGTCGCCTCGAGGATTTCGGAGCTCTTCGCATTCGAGTTTCGTAGGCTGAGGAAGGAGAAGAGAAGGGTGCGTTTATCTTGCCATTTTTCAGCTAGCCTTAGGCTAGGCAAGATAACCGAGTTTTGCGATGCCTTTGTTACTTAAATGGTGTGATTATTTCTCAGGACGCAGAACAAAAGGCAATTTACCAGGAAGTCCTCCAAATGGTCGAGATACTTGCTGGAAATGTAGACGTCAAACCACAACTGGCAGCTGTTACGGAGGAACGGAAGAAGGAAGAGCGAATTTGTAAAAAACCAGGTAAATCGATCAGGGTCTAAAATGTCCTAATTCGCCTCTCTGGAAATAATTAAGCACTCTGCATCTTCTTTCCAAGCCGTGGACGATTGCGTGGCGGTGGAGTCGAACTCGGCATCGGAGTTTGGCGATCGTGAACTGAATGCCGGGCTAGTGGAATCGGAGGAAGCGTCTTCCCTTCATTTGCCGTGTGTTGTTGGTGACAGAGCTGTTAATGCTCTTGCCGCGGGAGAGACTGTGATGCGGGTTGTTCTTGGTGGAGTTTCGTTTGTGGACTTCCTAGAGTAGGTATCTATCAGTTCTGATCTTTGGTTGTAGTAATTACTATGGCCTGAAGCCAATGAGCTCTTCGTGTGGAGATGCCGGCTGAGGCTTTAATTGCATTTTCCCTGTTCAAATGATGGACAGGTTGATTGCTAGAGAAGAGCTGCGGTTTCGATACGACGTGGACGTTATTCCGGCCCCGGGTGCCAAGAGCAAAGTATACAATCCGTGTCGGGCCTACCGATCGGTTGTTTGGAATGAATTCAGGGTGAGCTGTTTTTGACACTCCTTTTGCGTTCATGAACGCTATGCTCAGTGGAAGTGATTTGGTTGGACTATAGGTGGTGGTGTTATGGGATGTCCTCAGTGCACGAGGGTTGACAGTTGACTGGGATCCGCTGAAGTGTGTTTGGTTTTGCTAAAATCCATCGGGTATTAGGTTTTGTGCGTCTTTGGGTGCATTTTGCCCCTCACAAGAGATAAGTTACCTTAATGTTTTGCTATTCGCGTTCTCGAAATTTGGTGACTAGTCACGGCACTGGCGATTGTTTGAACTCCTTGAGTTCTATTTATCGGGCTTGTATTGGCGTGGGAGTGCACTATCTTGGAATGTGGCTTGCAGCCGGTTTGGTAAATGATATCGAAATGTTTAGTGGTTTAATGCTCGGTCAGTAGTATTGGCAGAAGAAAGTTCTTTTATGATATGGATAGAAATGGGGATGATTGTCGCACTTTGTAGTCCTGAAATGTGTGATTTGTCCTGGCGTGTTTCACAAATGCAAGCTAATTCGTGCCTGAGGTCGAGGAACCCCGTAAGGGTGCAGCTGCGACCTCATCTGATAAAATTGTGGAATTTCGTGCTGCCGTGCCATGATTGATGGGGAATGCTCTATTTCCGCGTACTACATTTAGTATCTTTTCTCATTCCACCATGAGGATACTTATTTAGCTCATTATAATTGTTTGTTATTTTGACTAACCTTAGGCAAAAGTTGATCCTTAATCTCAATCAGCGAAGTTTCTTAATTAGTGCTGCTGTTTGCTTTGACCAACCCGAATGTCTCCCATGAATCCACAGCAGACAGGGGAGGAGAGGTTAACCAACCCCATGCAGGAGGGCACTTATTGATGTTTACTCCCTTTCATGTCATTTAGTGGAATTTTCTGGTTATCAAGTCTTTCTTCCTCACCTCATCCCTTTGTAGATGGGTTCAAGTCTTCGAATCCTCCTCCCAGAGCGTTTCGACGACAATCTTGCGGTGCACCTGGGCTTCCTTGAGGAGGTCATCAACGGCCCCCTATACTCAGTTGTTACTTTCGTAAATAAGGAATTCATCGGGCCTCTCGTCAATCTTGCCAAATTCCGCGTTACCCTGCCTGGTGATATGTTTATTATGGTAATGAAGGGCTGCCTCGAAATCAGCGTCTATTCGCTGAGAAATGGGGATGCGGAGAGTGAGCTGAAGGGGGTTTTTGCATCTGGTGATGTAGTGTACATTCCCCATGAGTTCAAGCACCGCGCAAAGCTCTTCGGTTGCGGGACATCCCATGCTATTGTTATGTGCATTATCAATCGTGCTCCCGCATTGGTTGAGGAATGTGGGGAACGCCTTCTTAAAGTACGCCCCGTTTTACTCATGCCTTATCCTTTTAGAGTGTGGGATTGAAAGAGCCGAAGATTAAGGCAAGTAGTCTATTTCGTGAACTGCTGCTATCAACGCACAATAGTCCGAAGAATGCAGCTGATATTCTCTACATAGTAAGTTGGGTAGTTATGGCTGTTGTTGACGATGACGCTTGTGTAGGATTGGAACGCGGAGGAGGGAGTGGAATTTGTTTTGCGCAAGTGGTTGAAGGGTGTGGATGGCGTGTGTACGTGGAGCAAGAAGTACGAGGTTGGCTTTAAGGCTGGAGAATTGAGAGAACAGTTTATGAAACAGTTGACGGCTGTGAAATTGGATTGCATTGAGTTGTGCTTGGTTTGTGCGTTGGCCAGGCCTTGGTTTTATTCGACCAATGTCTGCACTTTATTGCTCGCGTTGAATTCTGAACGTAGGTGTGTGTGAGAATGAGTGACTGATGCGAGTGGGGTCGATTGAGTTGTTGAGGTTATGCAAAGCGGACAGGTTGTTCATATTGTTGGTGTTTGTTCTTCTTACTCTCGTGAGTGCATTCAGCATCCTCGAATGGTCGAAGTGTTTGAGCACTGAAGAAACGATTATCGTAGCTCGTCTCTGAGTCTCGACAATTTGAGCTTTCCGCGTGGAATATTTGCCTAGTTTATTGAGGGCGAGGATGCTCGAGGCATGAGAAAAGGCGGTCCTGTTGTTGACAGCGGAGTGGCAATAGAAATGCTTCTGTTTGATTTACAGTGGACGCTGTTCTATTGCGGTGCGCTCACCATTGTGGCTAACGAGCGGTCTTGTTGCATCACTTGATCTTTTCAGTTTGAAATCGTTGCATTTGACGATTATTTGTGTGCACTTTGGAGGTTCTGTTCTGTTGTTGGCAGTATTGTGAGTGAGGTTTGATGAGAGTGTCATGGGTGTTTGCTAGGCGGATTGTTACAGACGACATCTTCGACGGCGACAACGTGATGGCAGGTTTGTCGTCCTAGTGAGAAGGGGAGCTACCCTGTGTGCGATTGGGAGTAGCTTCATTAGTGTGTAGAACGTGGGTTGTGTATGCTAAAATAGGATGCATGAGGACTCTCCTCCACCTAGGTCTTTTATCCACGGTAGTTTGTGATGGCGTTTTTTTCCTTGAATGTCATCTTTTCCTCCCACGATGGTAACTTGCTAGGTAGTGGAGCGATTGAATTAGGGAGTAAAGGTAGAGCAAAGCCCTGCTGTCTATCATTAACCTTGTTACGTCGGAGTGGAAGGTGGACGGTAGAGGTGTGGTTTGGAGGGGATGGGGATTGGGATAAATTGGCGTACGTGTGCAGTGGATTTACATGGTTGCTATTACCTTTAAGGTGAGAAGGCGGGCCACGCGGCTTCCTTCGGGCCAATTTGGGATGATTCCAACTTCTTGGACTGCGGGTTTGATGGGAATGCAGAAGCGCAGATAGGACGTCTTCTCCATCCGCGTGGTAAAGGCTGTGCTAAATTTAAGCGGGACCTGGAACTCGAGACCATCATTCGTCTCACTCGTCGCTCTATACTAAGTCTAAAAAGAATAGACCGCGATCGTGATTTCTTTTGTATCTACCACAGTCTCTGCAATTCTCCGTATCCGGCTTATTTGGATATGCCGCGAAAGGTAGGCGTTTGGGATTTAAGACGTTACTTCTATTCTCTCTTCTTGTTTAGTTTCTTGCAATGGTTGAGTGGCTGATTGCTATTTACCCCAATGAAATAAGGGTCTGCGACCTACCTGGAGACAATGCAAATGATAAGGTGAGTGGTTTGATTTGGGTAGTGCTTATCTTCCTCAATCTTAGGTGCAGGTGGCCAGGGATCTCTTTGGTGCTGGGTTGATTATCTCTCCTGTGGCTCATGTCTACTCTGTGCTTGAAAGCGAAGCAGAGGGAACGAAGGAAGGTTTGAAGAGTAAAGAAGAAGCAGGCCGGAGCGGAGTGGAAGGCGAGCTTGATGGAAGCGGTAGTACTGTGGAATCGAAATTGGAGTAGACGTGGTGGAGACTGTCTTGAAAAGTGGTGTTCGGCGACTAAATGTGTTGCGCTTTTGCAGAGTTGCAGTTTTCGTGGGCTTGTGAGTTGGGACTTGGGTTTGGCGGACTTGCGCATTGTGAGTTGAATTTGCCATATTTTATCATTAAAGATGAAAGGAGTCTAATTTAAGGTAATCGCGTGGGCTTGTTTTGGTTGTTACCGCAGTGTCCTCAATGGCGAGTGATATTGTCGAGGTGTTAGGGTTGTCAGCACATGCGGTTGAGCTCATTCAAATAAATGCATGACTTATGCACGGGGGAAGGAAAAGGTGACTGTGGTTGGCGAGGCGTGGGGAATGGTGGTGGGTTGATGTCAGCCAGTTTTCTCGATGTTAGATTTGACGCTGATAAATTTGTTTGCCCACATTTAGTCGAAGTTGGTGTGCGTTTGTCCGTTCTCCTCATTAAACAGTGTCGATTTCTGGTCGTTACTTGGAAGACGGCGCCAATGGTGAGCCTACATGCCGTCGTAGAATGTGGGTGTAGGCGAGGTGAGGGAGAAGGCAGAGGTGATGGCCACAATTTAAATACCTCAACATTGAATGCTGATAGGTGCGCAATTTCAGCTAGAGACGCATGTAGATGCTGCGTGGCACACCTGGTACCAACATGGTGAGGTCGGGTTTGAATCCCGTTTGTGCAGCTGTGCCTTCGGGTAAGAAGGCGGCATTGCATCACGTTGCTTAGCGAACGTGACCGCAGTTGTTGTTAGGCTGTGTGCTTCAGAGGTCAGGGGCGATTGAAGGTGAGTCAGCGAAGCGAACTACATGGTCCTACTCAAAGCATACACAGCTGAGTCCGATTATGTGATTTTAGACCTGACAAGTCTAGAAACCAACTACCACTTTTGTCTTTGCAAAGACAACGTTTATTGTAAGCTAGTTGCTGTTTGGCACCTGTAAGATAAGCCATTTAATCGCCTGTATAGGTGAGGCATGAGCTAGCCTCACCGTCTACCATAACTCGTCAGTAAATCATGAAAAGGTGTGCAAGAATGCGAGCAAATTACTTTCTGCTGGAGACTGTGCTAGCATTGACAGTAGTGAAGCTGCTACTTATGCACTCTGAGTAGTGCAATGAGCTTTGGACACGAAAATGCAGTCAAACGTTGCCTGTTTCACTGCTGCCGATGCTCTATTACCATGCAGCAAAACAAAATGAATAGAGTTTATTGATGAGCCACTAAATCAACTGAAAAATGAGGTAAAGGGCCATTGGTAATATAGTCGGTTTAGTGGTGGAACAAGGAGCGATTTGAGTTAAAAAGTGTTTCTACAACTTGTAGGCGCCACGTTAGTTGGGCGACTGCTTTCCGAGGAGCAAGCGATGAGCATATGACAGGGCGTTTTGAACTCGTTTTCAGGGATGCAAAATACGCGGCCCTTCTACTTTTCCACGCTCCCAGAAGGTTTCATCTTCACGGACAGCGTGGTCAAGTCATTTCACAACTCTTGAAAAAGTTCCAACGCATGTTCTCACTTTCCAATCACCTTTGCCGATATCAATCGTATGCTTGACAATGTTTGTTCGTCCCAGTTTCGCACCTTGCCGTGAGACCATGTTCACGTACTTGATCAGGAATGCGCAAAGTTCTTGCTTCTCGTTACCGATGATGTGAGTCAACTGTGAGCGAAGGTAGTCGAAATTGTCCATGAGGAGAGCTGCTGCTTCAAAAAGAGTGCTGCAGATGTCGTCTGCGTCTAAATCAGATTGTGATACAACTTAGTTGACTTCATAGCTTTGCTGGGTGCAATATTTACCTTCCACAAAATCTAGGGCCGTTTTAGCATTACGAAGAAAATTAGCATCAAGTTTCACATCCCAAACTAGTGCCAGGCCCAAAATGGATTTCGCTGATTGGATTTCCTTCCTTGTGCAGACTTTTATCGACGTCTCTTTATTTGCCGTTCCCCACAAAGTCAAGGGGAAGCCGCTCAAGCATTCTTCTAGTTTACCTGAGACTGGAATTAAAGAATGGGATCAATTTGGGAGTCTACAGAAGAAAGAGGTCTACTCTCCAGGTCTTGAAATGTGGCGCGGGATAGCCCGTCGTGGAGTTGTAGGGTTTGACCATTTGCTGGAAGTCTGGGAGAACGATGACACGTGGAGTTCCTGACTGAGCTTGTTATTAATTATGGCATAGACTTTCTCAACCATAATGGGCGGTCGGACTCCGTCTCTGAAATGCGCGGCCACCCAATTAGCGACCCTTTCAAGCGGTGCGCTGAAGGTTTTCAGTGCATTCCCCATCCTCGCCAGGTTTTTGGCAATGGCGGAAAAGTCTCTGATGAGGTGCTGCCCTTTCTAATTGATGAGGTGATGGGCTAAGGTCTCGTAGCACTGGCCAATGTTGGAGTCGCGGAAGAGCCCGACTTCTATTGTGGTCATGACCAAATATTGGAATGGAGCGCAAAAGATAAGGAATATTCTTTGCCTCTGAGGTTGAGATGAATGTTGGACTTTGCAATCTCGAGTCACTCCTCAATGTACATTTGGTCTTTGGAAGGGCGAGGCCCTCCTGCTCCACTTTCCAAGAAAATATCCTGTTTTTCTTAGAATTGCTTACAGTTCTCTTTTGAAGTTATTTTAATTTTTGTAAACGAAGAGACGACTTACTCTAAAAATACCGAATGGCAGTAAGTTAAACCATGATGAAATATAATTGTTATTTTTATATTCAAACGTTTGAAACATTTGTGTCCACATTTATGCTAGAGCTTTAATTTCTGTGGTTCTGGCTTGGCTTTGGGGTGCCATTTGAACCACATCTTATAGAAAGTAGACTGCAAAACAGATGCAGTGCTTTGGTTGTTGGACTGCCGATTTCGACTAAGGTGACTCGGATGGCTTTATTGCCTTTGGTGGGTGGACTGGCCATTGCACCATGCCTACTGTCCTAATTCCCTTCTGCGTGCTGAACAGATATGTTCTTCCTTTAGCATTATGACTTCCTTTATCTTAAGGGAAGTCTCAGGACGCTACAGCAAACGCAATATTTGAAGCCATCATGCATCCGGCAAATGAAACATTACCAAGTTGACAGTCGCTTCCACTGCTCACTGTGGGCCGTTGCCAGCATTAAATTATTGTCTTCCTTACTGTTATGAGGATTTGGCAGTTTAGCACATTCATCGACTACTGGCATACTTCTCGGCCTTTCTTCACTCCAGTCTAACACAATCGGTTTAATCTTCCTCGATTTCCGTTGTGATGGCTGGAGGAGGGGTGTATTTGCAAGTAGATTTTTTACAGTCCTTCCTAAACCTATTAGCTTTCCAACATTGTTACTTGACATACTAATCACAGGTATTAAAACAGGGGAAAACAGACTCAAGTGGACTCATTTTCCGAGGCAATTAGAACGGAAACCTTTGGCACCCTCCACTTTGCACTGACCGCAAGCAATCCGGTCCTGATATTCTTTAGCGCAGTTTTGAGGGACTCAACTGGTTGCTCAAGTGCTTCAAGGATGAGTCTGGACTTAAGTGAATCAGCAGGGAGCCACTTCTGTTCCAGACTTAGGCTTTATAATTAGTAATGATTTGTGACATGAATAGAGGTGAATAAAGTCTTTCACGGTTCGAAAACAATTTAAGTGATAATGCACTTGGGATGTTGGCTGGTCCCTAAGTGACAACTCTATACCTTGCAAAAAGGCATCTTGCAAAACACGGTGAGCTCCACGCCTCACACTGATTCAGTAGTTATAAATGAATGCTTTTATGATTTTGACTTCCCCAAATGCCTTCACCGGAGGCTGAAATTGCATCAACCTACCGCAGGTCCTCAATGGATGTGTTTTCGTGCAGCCTAAAAATCAAATAACAAAGAAGCCTTGTCTGCATGGTAAGCATCGCTGCGAGCTAGAGCAGTAGAAAGAATTCAATCCGCCCCATTTGGGAAAGTACCATCATTACTTCCATTTCATTAGCTCTTTCCCAATTGAATTAATAGTACCAATCTTTGCCATGTGCTCATGACAGCATATAACAGTACAGTGTTTTCTCAAGCACCAGGCATCTGGCGTGATGTTGGTGAATGGTCTAATGATACAGAGAAGAAAAGATTACGAACTAGGTCTGTGCTGCCATACTGATTAGAAGGGCGATTGCGGCGACAGAGGCTAACGCATAGCTTGGCATATCGCTCCTCCAGACACTTTCTTCCATTTCTCGGTCTTCGTCTTCAACGCTCAGAATGGCTGTATTTCTGCCCAGGGTGTAATATTCTACTACAATAATGGACCTTAGATGATAGGCTTGTACCATAGGGAGAGGTTTGGTTGAAGGTTCCAGAGTTCGCACTGCCTAAGCGGTGGAAAGTGTCAGGATGAAGTAAATGGGAATGTGGTGCAAAGGATAAGCGAGGTGGGAAGCGTTTATTCTCCCTCAAAGGAAGTTTTACTTTTGCACTTTGAGGTGCTTCAACGCTTCATTTGCCGTCATGTGCCAAGCTGTGGCATTGGGCGGTCGCTAAAATGTCCGTGAGTGGTTGATAGCTCTTCTAATTTGCGTCTGTCTATAAGTAGTCTTTCACTGTGGATTCAAGATTTGATAATTAGTCGATGAAAATCCAAATTTATGGCCTCTTGGATAGCGTTTGATTGCCGCTGCCACCGAAGCAATATCTTGAGTCGTCTCCTGGACGCAGTGCAACTAACCTCCACTTAAAAAGTTGAGGGGTAGTGAGACTGGACGTGCAGGATAATGGTTAGATGCCAATAAATGCCATCGCCCTAGCAAAGTTTCCCGATTTCGATTTTCAGTGGGAAAGTAGTTAAGGTTAACATTAGGCGAAATAGGTACACACTGTCCAATGGCTTGACGACAGACGATTACAAATAGCGCGGCTGTTTTTTGAAAGGCTAAAAATGCCACTTTTTAATGCATTAGTGGCTACTGTTACAAGGCACTTAACTGAGTTTGTGAAATATTCACATTGCAAGCTTTGAGGCCCGCCTTGTTCCATCATTGAAGAATAAAAACTCTCGTCCGACTCGATTAACTCCTTCTGACTCCTTCTAACGAAGAAGTTTGAACTGACCAAGCTATGGACAACAAAAAGCAGTCCCGCACAAGTCAACCACTTAGACAGTCAGTCAGTGCCAATCAAAAGGGACGCGTTTTGGAGGGTGGAAAGGGTGAAGAACAAATTGCTAGTCCTTGAAAGCAGTTGTCTTTTGATAATATACAATTCGTAAAACGTGTGTGCTCGGCTCCTAAGACATTCTCTTTTCGATTGCTTTTGCATGGTAAGAAGTGTTGCCTAACAAGTCGACTACGATCCATTTCAACCAGCAGCTATTCTGATGAAGAACAGAAGATGGTCTTCAGCCTGAGGCATCGACCTTCGAACGGGTGGTGCTTTGGTCTGCCACATCCATTCTAGACACCATTCAACAAATTGGTTAATTGGATGACTAAACCAGTTGGTTGTACAGTTCTCTATTCTTCCTTGCCACTCCGAATTTTGACAAGCGGTAGCTAGGGGCACCGAATTTGTCCGGACCTCGATCTAACGATCACGCCTGACACCTTGCTTTCATCTCCTTTGAGTGTGTACCAACCTAACTTTTCTCGGGAGACATTATGAGGACCACACAGTACCGTAAGGTGATGCAGCTGAGTGTCTGCTCATCACAGGGTTGATAATTGGTGCTTGCAGGAAATAAAGCCATGCACCTCCAATGCAAATCCCTGTTTTCATCCTTCTGCTTTTAGTCCCTACAATATCAGAAACGTTAGACTATTTGAAAGTTCTTTATAACCAAGAGCACAGCAATGCATTTTAACGGTTCCGATGGATCCCCAGATCCCGTATTCACTGCATCAAGTCTTGAGAAAGACCTTTTTTATTGGCTTGTTAACATAACTGACTGAATTGTAGCTTCATGGCTTTATGATGATGGACGGAAACTGTCAAGATTGAAGAGCTCACTCGTATAAGCACACAATTTAGATGACTGACATTTTATCGCGCTACTTCTGACAGAAAATAACGTTTTTGTATTTAAGCGATAGCTTGAACTAACTGGACGCGTTAAATGACTCAAAGTGCAAGTGACTCCAATTAAGGCATCATCGTCGTCAAGCAAGCCGCAGACTTATACGTACAGGTTTATCGGCTTTCGCTGTCTTCTATGGCTCTCTTGGCGTCAAAGTGCTTCATTTCTGGACGCATCTTGTAGCGCTGTCTAGAAGGAGCCCACACTACACCAGTTCCGATTGCAGTGAGCATCTGCCGTAGACCCCCGATTTGGACGTAATTCATAATTGAGGGTTCATGAATACCACGTCTAGCAGCCCAAATACGTAGTTGACTGTGAGTAACTGGTCAAATAAAAAGAATACTTCCTCTCTCGACTGTTCGCATCATTTAAGAGCTAGTATTCGGGCCTTGAGTTAAGGTGGCTCCGAATACAGCCAGAAATGACGCTTTCCTTAATTTACTTCATCACCGTATGGAAATTTGGCAAAAAATACACGGTTTGTGGGACTTATTTCGTGATACTCCGCTTTACAAGCAAGAGCGGATTAAACTCTTGGGGTAACAGGCTATCTATTCATTTGTCACAGCTGTTTCCACGTCGAACACTACCATTATCATCGACACTGACACAATCACTAAATCGGCGTCTGCGACATGAAGTACACATAGGGAAGGCGGGCAGTTCAATGACAACCTGCATCACAGGGCATCCCTGATGATTGAGTAGGTGGAAACTAATTCTCCTCGATTGTTTCCAGCAGAAGTGACGTACTTTTAAAAGAATCATTTCTAGATCAAGCAGCTAAAGGAAATACAAGAGAGGTGCGGACGCAACAAAGCTGAATGGTGCGTTTGCCATTAAGACTACAACGAAGACGAATCGACGAGGAATTGCCCATTCTGCACACCAAAGACCACAGAAACCAAAACCGACCGATCCAAACGATGCACCAAACCAATAACTTCAGTATTCTTTCCAATCTGGAAACGCCGTTAGTCCAATTTCTTGTTTTAAGTGCAACTCTTTTGCCTGCCACAAGACACAAAGATAAGCGTTTCGGTGGTTTCAACAAGGGGTCAGCTAATGTGGTATCGAGCGGTGTCTGAGCAGGCATAAAAGTCCCATTTGTAGCCGAAAGCTAGGTCGCACTTTCAACACCCCCTCCACTTCCACCACCGCCGCTGCCAGCCTGCATAGAACCCGTCTGTCTATTCAAATGCTACGATTCCAGATAAAACAAAAGCTAGCAGAGGAAAGTCGTTTGATTCTCTGCTTCATTTCACTAAATGCCTTCGTTTCGGTAAAAAAATGCAACAGTTGAAAAGACAGACAAATAAATGCATTCAAGAGTAGAAACGATCACAAATCTGGTTGGGATGATTAAATAGAAGCTCTGCTTCCATTATCACCACCGATCGCATCTACTCTGCCTTTTGCTTGTAAAGACTTCCATTCTCACTTCCTGATGCTGCCTCTAATTACGAAAGTCAGCAATGCGACACTCTCTGATCCACCACACTTCTTTAACGTGTAGACCACTTGAAGTCATTGCAAGTGAACATCAATTTCCCGATGCACACAAAGATCGCTGACGAACCATGAATCTAGGCGATGGCTTCAGAGAGATCTAAGGCAACCATTCTTCCTTAATACGCCTGACAGGCTCTGAGAATCGAGAACAGACAACTTCTGTGTTTAATAAGATCCTCTTCCGCTTTTAATATGGAGTTCACGAAACACGCAACCGCTGTCATTCCCTAATGCCGTGTGCGCAGCGATGACTCTGACTCTGACCAAAGCAGCAGCAGGGCGTAGATTGGGAGCAGTGAAAATAATGCTGAGACTATCGAAACGCCACTCACGGCGAAAAAGATATCAGTAATCCACTCTAGCACGTGTCCACACAATCGTCGTTGCTCCTTTAAAAGTGCCGTGTCGTGGACAATGAAAGGAGCCAGAGCGCGTCCGCGACTGTCATTGAAGCAAGGGGGCATTAACAACACTGCCATCATAATCAAATTGACTAAGGTTGCTTGCTAAGCTGTGAATACAATCACACTCAATGTGACCGCATCAGCAGTGTCACGAAAACATGCTTTAAAGGAGGACGTAAAATTGAAAGCGAAAAAGCTAAGCGTTTGCCTTAAAATGATGGGAGTGTGATCGGGCAGTGAGACATCATTTTGTCAAATTTGGTGTGTCTTCAAGAAAGGAAGAGGAAGGCAGTAGGAAGAGGAAGGAGTAGGCTCGTTCAGTTAAACTACTAGCCGCGTGAAGCATATTATCGTCTTCACCGCATAGCTGAGCCTTTGGCCAGCATTCGAAAATCGCTTGCAGTAGCAGTTGACAGTGGTTGACTGAAAGAGAGAGATACAATAGTTCAGAGACGTTGATGTCAGCTTTAAGCATACCTTCGGGCCTTCATAGTCAAGACTGCAGTAGCACGATTAAAAACAGAAGTGAGCGCATTCACAATACTAGTCGCTGATGTGCAGCAATAACCATAGTTTGAACGCCCCTCTCTATCAACAGGAAGACACATTTTAATGCTTTCAAAAGGCCTATCAAACTATAATTATCCCCATTAGACCAAAAAGTTTACTTCCACTCTATTGTTTTAAGTTTGACTCATCTGTTTTTAATGCATAATCCAATGCAATCGCAGTTGTTACGCAAACTGGCCAAACACACTTTGCATATTCGCAATCCCAAGCTCAAGTTAGGAGAATGAACAAATGTATGCGACACTAGGAACGTGAGTGTCATGAACCATTTCTGTCGGCGTTGTCTAACAAAATTACTGATATTTCCTTATCAGGCGAGTCCTAATGGAAATAAGCCTAGGCAGTAAAAAAACTTTTGAGAACCAAATTGTTCAGCAAATTTTTTATCCTTAAAAGTCAGTTTTCCCAAGATACCGATAAGTCGCACCTAGTCGATTTCAATCCACGTAGCTTTTTACTCTGTAAAATGAATTGCGACCGTGATAGCAGGAAGAAAACGCATCCAACATTTAACGTCGTTTACACTAGTAAAGGCCCGAAGATGGCCACCATCGGAATTCTTCACATAGAGTTGCTATCAAAAAGGCAAAGTAGTGATAATCAAGCACCAAGACAAAAATTTGCAAAGAAATCAGTTCACAAGCACCTTCAGAACTGGGCTCGATTCCCAACTAATGAGAAATGAGTCAGCACCATTACGAAGCCTCGTTGCAAAGATGTTCTTATCCTACCCCGAAGGGTAGACTTCTGTTCAATCAGGATTAGACCACAGAAATGGATTAAATTATACCGGCCAATGAGAACAGGACGCACCTGCAACCTCTACACTCCTTCTGAATGTCGATGGATAGTCTTCGTGTCTCGACGCATTCTCACCGACCAGAGTTTTATGGTTCCGTCTGAACTGCCTGATAGGATCTCTTGTGTACCGAGGCGAATCGGAAGAGCTCGAACATTGTCCGTATGGCCTCGTAATTGACCGATTGGCCTATAGGTTCGTGGACCCCACATTCAAATCAGTTTGTCAGAACTGCCAACAATGAGGAGCGATCCTGCAGGATCCATGGATTTTAGATATCCAGAAAGTTACTTGTAACACAAACCAAATGTCACTGCCTAATGCATACCTTTTTACAGGGTTTATGCAAAAGAAACTTGTTGCTATGCGTAAACATGATTCAAGACGTGTGTGGACCAATTCAAACAAGATTTGAGACTCAACGCTCGCTTGAAACGCACGCAATGCATAGAGTGGAGCTTGGGTTCACTGATAGACTCCAAAGGCCAGCTCACCCCGTCGAGGTGCAATGTAGTTCCATTCCCAAAACCGAGAGATAAACAAACCACCTGAGTAAAGTATGGCCTTCCTACCATCTAGAGCCTCTTTCTTGGCCCCCCTCCTGATCAAATTTTGGCATTAGCCACCACAAGGTGGTTGGTGGTGTGAGAAAAACACTTACTAACCACCCGCGCCAGTGACCGAGATTCCATGCAGCCGAGGCGATACCTGACCTCAACATCAGTAATCCCTCTGAGCGATTTCACTGAAATTGAAGTTTTGTCCTACACTCGAATCGCGGTGGGGAAGCGTGAGATTGTTCTGTTTATCACATGTCTCCATCGTTAGTCGTAGAAGCACAGACCTAGAAGCAACGTGTAGTGAAGATCGTCTTCCACGAACTACCCTATTCGAAACACAATTTTGTACTCCACTGATAGCCATGCACTACAACAGCATTCGATTCAATAAAAGTGCTCCGCTAGTCGGCTACAAAGATAAAGTTAACGCACTAGTGAAAGAAAGAAAACCATCCAGCGACATGGTTGAAGGCAACGCACAAGGGTAGCACCGCGAACGATGCTAAAAGACGGGGACCAGCGCAACACTTATGTTTCTTCGAATGTAGCCTTTAGGCAAGAGGCGGAATGACAACGTGAATGCTGTTTTGGAGGAGCAGGTCAATTCTCCTGACGTAGACAGTGCCACCCCTTAACGCCTGCCAACACTCCATCTACTGACTGTTCTATCTGATACATTAGAGAAGTCTAAGCAAATTCAACCTTCTCATGCCAATAGGCAGCCGCAGGGAATCTCATTAATTGTTCCATTAATTGTCATACGCTCATCACTTGCTCCTCGGAAAAGTCATCCAGGTGGTTGTGGTGCCTCCAAGAAGTAAAAACAATTTTAGTCAAATCGACTTTTGTCCCACCAGTAAAATGACTTTATTATTAATGACTACCTAGATTAGTAGAAAACCGTGTTAGGCGTCACAAATAAAAGAGACACGCTTGACCACCACTCAGACATCCAGCAGCCATAAGCCAATAGAGCTACATTTTCGGATTTACTTAGCCCGCGACATAACTGCTAAGCGTGTGGAAATGCGTAGGGCTCTGTGGCGAATTCTTCAACGCTGCACCGTGTCACTAACTACAGACAACATAGCGCTTGTTAGGAGCCGACAATTGCCTCTCACCCAACAGAAGTGAGATGATTTGCACAATGACAGTAGAAACCTCTAGCATTGCCAATGAATAATGCACTCAATCAGTTGTGCCATGGTGTTCTATGCATGCAGCTTCGGTAGTACACATCACAAGCCCGGTCTTCTCTAATCTCCCCACAATCTGGTGTATGCACTTTCTCGTGGGCAGGTACTGCAGTAGTGAAGAATGGTCTCAAATCGCCTTCTAAGCGTAGCACTTTCCTTCCGCCAATTGACTAATCTTACACTTCTTAGGAAGTCTCTCCCAAACAGCCCCCAGTTGTATCGAAATTCCATCGAATAGACAGATCGAGGGCACCACCAACGTTCGGTCTTTGTAAGTAAACGATTCGTTGTCAACAACTGTGTCTGCAGTCCATCACAAATAGGAACAAAGCATGGTCTTTATGGCATGGAATGATGTGCACTCCGGACCTGTGGGGGCACCATTTGGGAGAAAACAATGATGCAGTTTTTCGTCGCCCAGCAATCGTAGCAGCACAAACCGTTCTCCGTCATAAGCTTTTCTCTCACTCAGTCCCTCAGCCAGCAAACCACCCTACATGGACGTGAAGAAGATGCAGAAGCAACGAACACATGATCTATCGGTCCTACCCTCTGGTGTGTAAATGGCGGTCATGTGCTCAGCATCCACCACGACAGCCTCACTAGCTCGTTCATGTCATCCGGCCATTCTTTCGGAGTGCTCACACCTTCTTATAGCAGTAAACATTAGCTCTCCTATCAAGCAAAACAATGACGATGATGCAAAACTTGTAATTTTGTGATTCAACTTGTATTCGCCTTGTGTAAAGATCTGGATGTAAACATTAAAGTTTGGGCAGCAGTTATGTAGATCGTGGCATTGCCCCTCGATCCGAACTGCGCATTGTCCATGTCTTCACCAAAAGTTTAACTCAAAGCACGTTAGTAACGAGAGACGGAAGTAGCTCATCTGTGTTTCTTTATACTTTTCTTTCAGCTTCAGTAGAAATGGTTTTTGGGACTTCAAAGCTGCAAAGTGAATGGAGCGACGTAGCGTGTTGTCTAACATTGGCAGCCCATGTGTGCAACGAAGGTTGACCTGTCTGTATTCTCGTTGCTGTTGCTGCATATTATGGCACTAAGATGGAGTATGAATTGGGAGAAAATGGACAAAAGGCAGATTTATCACGTATATAATTGGAAGTTGTTTGGATATGATAGGCCGACTTTCGAAACAACGATAATTTTTTAGAAGTAGCAATAGACAGAAGGTAAGAAGAATCGAGTAGAGAATCTTATCATTCTATTTAAATTAAAGACTCAATGCTCGCTCGCTCGCTTATGCGGAGCGATGATGAATCTGATGATGCTTCCAGAAGTAAACACAAGCCTCGCTTTTAATGCTGTCAATTGACTTTATTGAGGTGATGTGTGGCTAATGCTACAAACTCAGGTGAGCAAGAGAGTTAAGTAGCATCGAAAGAGCTTCTAATGAACAGATCAATCCCTAATTCGTAGATCACTAGAGCTGTAGAATTGCCCTTTTTGTTTTGTCTCATAATGTTGGGCTTTTGAAGAGAGTTTGAATTTGACATCACTTCTTAACAAGCATCAATCCACTGTGTATGAGAAAAATGGATTCCGT